>PVHX01007454.1:0-64841 GCA_004024805.1 Geosciurus inauris | reverse complement strand
CACAGCAATGAAAAAGATGACTAAAACAGAAATTGGTACCAGGAATGGGGTCATTGCTGTGACTAACCTGATCACATGGTTCAAAAGCATTTAGAGCTGGTTTTCTGGGGCAGAAATTTTCAAAAGTTTAGAGATGTAAGCTGGAGAAGATTTAGAATATCGTAAGTAGAGTTTAATGGGCAATCTGGTGGGAGTTTAGAAAATTAGAATGTGATAGGACTGTGGACAGTGAGGTTGAGCTCCAGAGGTTTCAAAGGAGAGCAGGATTCTATTGGAAATCAGATTAGAAGCCATTCGTGTCATGTTCTGGCTAAGAATTTATCTACATTTTTTCCCATTTCCTGAGAATTTCTGTTAAGCTGAATTTAAAGGTGATGAAATAATTAATCAGGCAGAGGAAATTTCAAATCACTACAGCATTCAGGCAGTGGCATGGGTATTGCTAGCAGCTTTAAATAAAGTTTAATGTGATAATAAGAAATAGAGACAAAAGTAGAAAGTTTGGAAAAACTTGCAATTTGGCCAGAAGAGTGTGAGTTAAACTGGGGCTAGAAACTTGTGGTTATTAAGGGGATTGAACCAACTAAAGAAATGCTAAGTACTTTGCCTAGGGACAATAGGAAAGATGGCCTGAAGGCATTTCAGCAACTGACAAGACCACATCTATCTCTGGATCAAGGGTACAAAGTAAAATTTTCTTTGAGAAGAGACAGTGGGGCACCCTGCCTGAACAGGTGGTGCTAGGAAGTTGTTTCACTGTCTCAGCCACCCAGACTCACAGACTCTGCTGAAGCCAGTCCCAAGAGCCTTGGCTACTACTGCTCAGGATGATGGCAGACTTTGGTGTCAACCACAGGGTGCTGGCTTTGCAGGAATGCAGGATGAGGGAGTTAGGGCATCATGACAGTTTCCACTGAAATTTCAAAGGAAGGCTTGGGAGGTCAGACATAGGGCAGCAGGGTTGGAGTCCCTGCAGGCTGCCTCTACAGGGAGATCTGCATCAGAAGCTGCAGCTGCAGTGGAGACCCCTGAGATACCAGTGCTGCAGGCCATCTGCCAAGGAGAACTGCAGAAATGGACAAATAGGCCAAGAGAGAGGTCACATGTGATTTAGCAAGGCCATGCGATAAATACACTGAGTGAAATATCTTTTTCTTACTCCTATTCCTGAAGTCTCAGCTTCCTGTTTTTAAATGTGGCTGAAGGTATCAACTCACAGGGTTTCAGAAGGACTGAATACGGTAGCACTGAGAGGTGTCCAGTGGGGCTTCTGCCCAGGTACATGGTCACCATGGCTCAGTGACTGGCCTTATCTCTGTTTGCAGTTTAGTTCTGAGCCATCTAGTGATGCTTGGAGTGTAGAAATGCAATGGTGACCCTCGTCCTGCTACTTTGGGCTGCTTGAGGATGGGGATAGCTTTTTCAAAATGGGAATTCTGGGCAGTAACCTGTGATGGGTTCACCTAGTCTTCTGAAGAGCCCAGAGCTCCCAGCACAAGAGGCCCCAAGTTGAAGGCCTTTAGTTTCTGGCTGCCAGTTTCCCACATCATAGCTGTGAAAGGGGTCCTTGAACTTCACAGTTTTGGTAGTGGGATTTGAGGCATGAGATCACTGGTGGGACTTGATTTTTTCACTCTGGAATTCATCCCCAGAGCCCCACCAAACTTTTTCTAAAATATTTTCTGAAGCACAGCATTCCCTGTAAGATGTTATATTCTATTTAAATTCCTATAGAGTTTTCTATTTTCTGTCTAGAATCCCGAGTGACCCAGTTTGTCCTCAGGTATTTTTCAGCTAGTTATAGAAAGAGTTGGGCTGGGAATGGGGTGGGGGCAAGGACACAGGAAACAGAGCAATCTGCCTGTGTGTGTGAGTGCTTCCCTGTTCCTTCTGTGGAGATGAGAGGAAGGAACAGAGAACAGGAGACAGAACAAGGGGGACTGAGCACAGGAAGGCACAGAGAGGAGCCCGCCAGGAAGAGGGGGCTCATCTACAAGGACCTGCAACCACACTCTGAGGACCATCACCACACTCGAGGGAAAGCAAAATTATTACAAGAGAAAAGAGCGAAGAGAGAGTTTGGTCACATACCCTTGGAGATGGTGTATTTAGGGAATTAGGGGTGGAGTGGGGCCAAAGGGGGGTGAATCTGATGAGGAATAGCTGAATAACTCCACGCGAGGTGACCAGCGTTACTTGCACACAGTTCTGTCTGCATCTGAAGGCTCTGCATCCACAGATTCAACCAACCAAAGTTTGACAGTGCACACAGCCCTGCATCTGTACTGAGCATGTGCAGACCTCTTCTTTGTACTTAGGTCCTATGCAATGCAGCATGACAACTATTTACGTGGCATTTACATTGTATTAGTTGTTGCACAATGTAAATAAGCCATCTGCAGATGATGTGAAGTGTATAGGACATTGTGCTGAGGGTCTAGGCAAATACAGTTTAGATAAGGGACTTCGCGTTTATGGATTTTGATATTTGAGGAGGGAAGGGGTCCTGGACTCACTTCCTCCAGGATGTCAAGGGGTTAAAAAGCCCAATGTTGGATGGTTTCTCAAGTTAGGGTTTAGGGGGTTCTGATTCCTTTGTAGACACATTAGAGTCAGTTCGCACATGGCAACTTTGTTTCCAAATGTCCCTTTATGCAGATCTGTGGAAATATTTTGCGTTTAATGGCATGATGTGCACTTTAAAAGAAACAGCCCAGAGAATTCACTGAGAGGCTGCAGGACGCGTGAAGAAGAGCAGGAATAAAAAGCTATAAAAATAATATGGCTATTATGTTAAGATCCGAGCTAACTTTTCAGATGAGATTAGAAAATAGATTCTCTTAATTTTATGGCAGTCATTTAATTATGTTGCTCCCCGAATGCCTTTCCAAGAGAAAAAGTCTTTCAAATTAGATTGTTGTCTTATAAAATTCCTCAGGATGTATGTTCTGTCACCTCCTATTTTTCTGTAAATAGTCCTTGATGAATAAGCAGAAGGTGGACTGGGTGAGATTGCCTAAGACCTGAGCAAAAATCACACTACCCAAGGTGGCCGTCTGTGTCTATAGCTTCATTTTCAAGAGGAAAGCAGATTTTTGTGTTAGCTGGAGAAAAAATATCATATTCTGAGATTACCATTGTGAAAAATATTTGCTCTAAAGCACTATGCACCCAAGACCTTGGCTTGATTTCCCTCCATGGTTCAAGAGCAAATTCTTTGATATACAAAATTTAATTTGCCAAAGACTACCAGGCTCGTTATCTGCATCATCTTAAAGCAAATTTATTTCTCCCTTCTTAGCCTAAACTTCTCTGATTCTCCTACTCAGTCCACACCAGATTGTCCCCTTCTTCCTCCAGTGTGTAACTGGCAGCTCAGGAACAGCTGCAGACTCCTTGTGAGCACCTGTCCTCCACAGGGAGGCTCCCCTCAGGCCTATGGGCCTATGGGGGACCCCCGTACACCTGTTTTGTTTTGTTGTAATTTTGGTCACTCAGAGTCTCTGGAATCTCCTCTCCAAAAAGAGACAAGTGAGGTTCAAGTTTCTCCTGGATGCTGAGCAGAGAGAGGAGGACTTTGGTTTTGTTCTGTTCATTTCCTTGACACAAATGTTTCAGAGATGTTTTTATGTGTCCCTTTGATGAGGAAGCAGACTTGGTGCCACAGTTTCCCGTAGTCATGTGCAACGGGAGGAAACTGGGAGCCTCAGTGGCTCCCTTTCCTTCACCCTATCTTGTTGCTTTGACCCTAAAATCCATTTTGCTCCTAATTATGAACAGCTATGTAGGCATCAGGCTAAAACCCAAAGGTTGTTTGGGACAGGGTGTAGGAATAGCTGTGCTGACTTGACAGTTAGCGCTCTGTTTCTAGCTGCTGACCTATGCTGAGTCCTCTGTCCCATCTGAAGTTGTCCTTGCCTTATGAGCAGCAGTGTGCAGAGGAATGCTTGACTACCTCTGTCCAGGAGAAACACAAAGTCATTTCTAGTGTTTGCTGATTTCTGTGATGCAAATGCCCTGGCAGTGGCCATTTCCTGCTTCCAGACTGAAGAGGCACAATGCATGTGGGCAGCCCCAGGGTTGTCTAGGTGAGGCCCTGGTACCTGAGCAGCAGAACGCTGCCTGTGGAACCTTCTTCATTCATCAGCCTGTTGTATAGGTGCAGACACTGAAGCTCAAAGCAGTGAGGCTCTTGTCCAAGGTGACATACCAGAAAGCAGCTTTGGCAGGGGTGCAGACCAGGACTGCATACTTGATCCCAAAGCACTTAGATGGCTAGTGTAGTTTGCATATGAGGTATCCCTTGAGGTATCCCTGTGACAGCGTAGCAGTGTTTAGAAGTGAAGCGATTACATTATGAAGCACGAAGCCTCATCTGTGGATTAATCCATTCGATGGATTAATAATTTGAAGGCATTTCCAGGTGATAACTGTGGGCAAGCGGACTGTGGCTGGAGGAGTGGGTCACTGCAGGCACACCCTTGGGGGACGTAGATTTCCCAGGTTGGCTGTTCCCTGGCTGCTATGAAGTGTGCAGATTTCCTCTGCCATGTACTTCAAGATGACCTGCCTCTGCTCAGCCCAGATTTAGGCAGTTGGCTGAGCCCACGTGACTTCCCTCTTCTAAGTTGTCCTTCCAGGACAACTGTGTCCTTTGGTCACAGTGATGAGAATCTGACTAAAACAATGTTTTTGGAAACATTAAACTTCTTATAACTGAAATGGGGATATTATTAGTCTCCTTATACATGTTTTTATCAGCAGAATCTTGGTTTAAAAAAAAAACTCTTAAAGAAGAGGTTTTATCTTTTGGTACTTTCTCTCCCTTGGGATGAGCAAAAACATGTTTCTTTTCTTTGTTTATGTGTTTGTTGGTTTGTTTTTGACTTTGTTTCCCTTTTAAAGGTTGGAGAAGTGTCTTCCTGTAACCAAAATCATCATGAGATTCTGTGGTGTCGTCCACGCAGCCCTCCCCAAGGTCTGGCTGACGTAGCAAGGGCGCAGGGCAGTTGGTCCCTGCTGGGAGGCCAGCCTCAGTGCACATGAAGGAAGGGTGTCTTCACTCTGCCTTGGTCCCTGCCCAGTGGCGCACAGGGAGATGTGGGCATGAGGAGGATGGCCTTGCTACGGGGGCTTATGCCTTAGCAGCACGTTTTCAGCCATGCTGGTGTGAACAGTACTGGGCCCCTCTGTATGACTGACTCCACGATTCCCTACCATTCTAAAGGTACCTGATTCTTTTTTAAACGTGTGTGTGTGTGTGTGTGTATGTGTGTGTGTGTGTAGTGTATGCCCCATTGGTGGGGTGGCAAGGAGAAACAAGGGAACAGGAAACAGAAGAGTAGTCCAGCTTTATTTAAGTTAAAAAAGCAGGCATCTGCCAGCTGTTAATTCCATTTTCAAATGGCTGCTTTTCTCCTAATGCCATCAGCTAGCTGGGGTCACTGAGTAGAATATTTTCCCGGTCATTGTTTCAATGTTAATATGTTCAAGGTTATGTTGAACCAAAGCTGTGATAAAACCTTGCTTTATGCCTGACTGTCCTCTTTGTGAACTGACTGCTGTAGGACGAGCAGGATGTGCACTATGTATAGACCAGCACTCATGGGTACCCAGTCAGAATCGAGTTCTCTGTTTTCCTCCCTCGCCTCCCCAACTCCTCTTCCACCTTTGGGGTAAGGCTGGTGACATCTGCTGTAGAACCACTTCCCCTGGGGAAGACCAAGGACCTCTCCTGGAGGTCAGAGGTGCTCTTCTTCTGTTGAATGGGTCCTCTGCCCTGATGTCACCCTGCAGCAAGATACCCTGAGAAGGTGGAGCAGGTGCTATGTACCGGGGGCTCATTAGGCCAGGGTTTATTCAAAAACAATCTTTTCTAAAGTTGTTCTTGAATTCATCTGCCTAGAGAAATGCACCTTTGGTGGGAGTAGAGAGAAAAAGGAAGCAGACAGATGTCGTCTGGTGAGTCTTCAAAGAAGAACTGCCACGTTGCTGTAGGGAAATCCTGGGCTGGGAGAGGGTAGCCTGGAGCCCACTGCTCATGGTGCTGTGTGTGCTGCAGCCTGGAAATGACTGTCCTGGGTCTTAATTTCCACATTTACTTTTCTCATTCTGTGATTTGTACAGTCCCACAAGAACAGGAAATGACACAAGCCCCTTCTTGAATAGATTGTGTCATAAGAACGGGAAGTAAATTGAGGGCCCGACTGCCCACCCTGCCTCACTCTCCCCACTCTGTCTCCATCTCCATCTCTGTCTGTAGCTACAACTGGGTTTTACCCACAGGGCCCTTTCCAGCCCTGAAATTGCATGGTTCCGAGAATAACTCCCATCTAGCAAAGCTGCATGAAGCTCACGCGACCTTGTAGCCGCGATAGCTGCTTTTCAATCTCATCAGCGAAGAACCCTCCATCTCACGTGTCAGCCGCCATCCCCTGAGGGCCCGAGGTACGTCCGGTTCCAAGCCAAGCACTGTGCTTATGTCATCCCTTTTAAAGCCACTGAGTTAACACAGGGAACTTATGACAACTTATTTTTATTTGATGACTAAAGAAACTAAAAATGAGTCCTTAGTACTGACACATTGAGCAGCAGAAATACATCTCCAGGTTCTCACAGTCAATTTCATTATTTACTAGATTTAATGCTGTATAATAAACTCATTCAAGTCTCTTTGCATTTGATATACAAATAGGATAATTAAATTTAGATCATATTTTCAATTTAAAACATGGTTTTAAAGCTTGGATATTGTTTGGGTCTATCAAGAAAGGCACCTTTTATGCTGAGAAAACTGAGTATCCATATGTGGAACATGGACAGCATTCAAGAACATTAACATGGGCAGAGACTTCCTTGTTAACTCCCACAGCTCAAGAATCAACAGAGGGAGGAGCTCAAGAATCAACGGTGGGAGGGCATTAAGAAAAAAAAGCTTCTGCAGAACAAAGGAAACAATCCAGAGGGTGAAGAGAAAGTCTGCAGAATGGGAGGAGATCTTTGCCAGCTACTCTTCCACCAGGGGATTCCTACCCAGAATATACACAGAAAAAAAGAAAACGTAACACCAAATAAACAAATGACCCAGTCAATAAATGGACTAATAATAATCTAAACAGACATTTCTTAAAAGAAGAAATATGAATGGCTAACAAATACATGAAAGAAAAGTTCAACATTTATAGCAATCAGGGAAATGCAAGTCAAAATTGCACTGGTTTCATCTCACTCCAGTTAGAATGGCTGCCATCAAGAATTCAAATAATAAGCCGGGTGAGGTGGCACAAGCCTGTAATCCCAGCACTTAGGGAGGCTGAGACAGGAGAATCGCGAGTTCAAAGCCAGCCTCAGCAAGGGCGAGGCGCTAAGCAACTCAGTGAGACCCTGTCTCTACATAAAACACAAAATAGGGCTGGGGATGTGGTTCATTGGTCGAGTGCCGCTGAGTTCAATCTCCAGTACCAAAAAAAAAAAAAAAAGAATTCAAATAATAATGAATGCTGGTGAGGATGTGGGGAGAAAGGCCCCCTTACACCTTGTAGTGGGAGGTAATTAGTAGAACCATTGTGGAAAGCAATAGTGACTCCTCAAGACTAGGAGTGGAACCAGCGCACGACCAGCTCTCCCACTGGCTGGCATTTGTCCCACAGACCTGAAATCTGCATGCTGCAGGGATGCAGGCACATCAATGCTTACAGCAGCACAGTCCCCAGTAGGCAAGTGTGGACCTAGCCTAGGTGTCTATTAGCAGACAAACAGACAACAAAATGTGGTCCATAGACACAGTGAAGTTTTATTCAGTCATAAAGAATGAAATTAAGGCATTTGCTGGCAAATGAATGGAACTGGAGAACTAAGATCATGCTAAGTGAAATAAGCCAGACTCAGGAAGTCAGGGATCCAGTGTTTTCTCTCATATGTGGAAGCTGGTGGGAGTGGCTAGGAATAAATAAAAGGGATCTTATGACAATAGAAAGGAGATCAAGAGAGTACAGGAAGGGGGTCTGGGGGAGGGTGCATGGGGAAGTGGGCGGAAGAGATGCCTGTCCACATCCTGACACACACAATAGAGCCTGCATGCGCGTATGTGCATACATGTGTGTGATTATAGCGCACCGGCTGAAATAGTAATAATAAAAGGAGATCGGTAGAGAAAGTGGATCCCAGGGAGGTCTGAGGGGAGGGAAAGTCGGGGAGGTACTGGGGAGTGACACTGATCGTGTTGAGAGGAACCTTATTTTTCTGTACAACAGTGATATAAAGGCACCATTTATATCATTGACATTGATATAATGTCAATGACATTCATTAAGTCCATGATAAAATCACTTGTGTGCTATATTGAAAAGTCACAAGGTACAGGAAAGGGGAAAGAAACGGAAACACCTATCTCCAGATGAATCTTGAGACATCTCTTATTTGAATGATCAAAATAATTCAGTTATTTATAACCGTTTACTTTTAAATTATTTTTCTAGCATTAGCAAAATTCTACCATCCTCAAATCACTGATCCACATCAGTGAAAGGAAATGGCACAAGTGCAGGTCCAGGCTGGTTTCAGGGCTGGATTAGGAGTACGAGAGAAGGGCAGGACCACTATTGCTGCGTGGTGCCTGTCTGGAGACACGCAGTCCCAGTGGGGCTGGGTCCTGTGGAGCCTGGCTTCCTTCTGTCCAGGATTATGGTCCCTCAGCCTCTGACAGGCCTCGGAGACCTCTCCATGAGCACTCTGCCTCTCTGTCGGAAGGGTGATCTTTCCTTATCTATTAATCCTGGGGACTGTGGCCAGGGATGATGGCAGATGGGGTAGGAAAGCAGATTTTCCACAGATAAATGGCCAAGGTCATCAAGGGAGTGGGCAGGGAATGATTTGAAGTCCTAAAAGGGAAGAATAGTGTGGTGAAATCTCCCTTCTCTACCTTGGAAAATAAATTTTAAAAATGTTATTTCTTTCTAATTCTATGGTGACTGGATTTTGAATAAAAGAGAGAAGGGGGAAAAGAGGAGAAGAGACGGGCTTATAAAATAGACTTATTCTGTGCATTTTAATAGAATTAAATATGATACCATCTGGGAGTTCCTTAGGACTTAGCCTTTACATAGTGTGCACATTTTAACTCATAGAACCTATTTTACTTTGCACTTAGGATAAACCTAAATGACAAGTGAGTTTGAAAAATATCAGGATGATTCCAAAGTTAAGATAATTTTCACTGTAATTATTTCTTATTCTTTTCCATAATTGGTTTCTTCTGGTCAACCAGCACAGACTAAGATTTAACTAATTAAAGTACTAATGTGTTTTTAAGCTATAAAGTGTTAGTTTATTTCTTTGCTAATAAGATTAACAGTGGTTACAGGTATAGTTTTCAGCCCAGAGACCCCAGTAAAGTCTATTTTCCGACATGAGGTATGTTGATTAATATGATGTAAAATTAGCTCCAGATTTTTACAGCCCTGTTAATTGATAAGAAGACAGAACTTGGGGCTGTATAATTAGGTTTTCTGTAAAATTAATGTAGGAATTGATTTTGTGATTTGATTGGTTGAAAATCTATGAATACACTTACATAATCCTTTTGAATCATATTTGGGTGCTACAAGTGATTGTTAGCTACATCTCTGCAATATTGTATCTTTGAGGCACTGTCCTTTCACAGTCTTTGAAAAAAAATGTGTGTACAAACCACGGTAACTCTCAGCTATCTGGGAAAACAAGATTATTTTCTTGTTCATTTGTGAATTATGCTGGGTATTTTCAATACGTATGCTTTCCCAGCTGATCTTCTAATTAACTACTGTGCCATAAATAATTGTAACTCCATGGCCACATAAGACTGCATGGAAGTCTACTCTTAGGATTGACGGTTCCTATAGGGCAGCGACAGCAGGCAATCATTATGCACAGAAGGGATGGTTATAAGGCAAATTATTTAACTTCCACCTGTTATGCTGCATGGTATGGTGGCAGATACCTTCAAAGGATACAGAGTTCACCAAAGTTACTGTCTTTTGAGGACGAGGGTGAAGCCTGGCCACCTAAGTGCTATAAATGAATATGAAAAGGAACATTATAAGGTCGTAATGAAGTTAACGCAATGACCCAGGTAGTCCCTCTGTCTCTATCCCTGGCCCTAGGGCCTTGCAGAGTATGCATGCTCCAAGTGGCGGGTGCTCCACTGCCCCCAAAGCCTCTTCATCTCCCCACTCCTCTCTCTCTCTTTTCCCCAACAATGCTTAAGCCCCACAGTTAAAATGAGTTTGTACTCACGGTTTTCATCATATTTAGACTACATGACTCTCCCTTCAAAGCCCAAGAGATCCTTTTTCCTGCATTTCTTCTCCTGTTTGCTCTCCTCTCATATTTGATGGTTATTAATTTTCAGTTTGTGATCCTAAATTGGTCACTTTTGTAAACTTAAATAATATCCCAAGATAATAAAAGTATATATGGCATCTTGTTGCGACCATGTCAACTGCAGTGCCCGTTGTGTGGATCAGGGTCGTTGTAAAGCTGCCATTTCTTGTGTTACTTCTCTCCATTCCCAAATCCTCCGGGTTTCTCTCTCTTATTCTGTAACATTTCCATTTTATACCAAGGCTAAGCTTTCTGACTGCCTTCACGTTAACACTAACATTGCAGTTCTCACAAATAGCATTTGTGTCACGCGAACCAGAAGGTAGTTTTTTTCTTCAGAGTCAAGAAATACAGATTGTGTTCTTTCTCCCATTCCAGTGTCCTGCACACAGCCCTTGAAGAAGTTTCTGGTGTCATTGAATCATGATATCTTTTTTTTTTAAATATTTTTTTAGTTGTAGATGGACACAATGTCTTTATTTTATTGCTTTGTATGTGGTGCTGAGGATCGAACCCAGGACCTCACGCATGCAAGGCAAGCGCTCTACCACTGAGCTACAATCCCAGCCCTGAATCATGATATCTTGATCAAATACAGTATCCATTCTTTTACTTTGTCAAATCATAAATATAATGTCATGTACCATCTTTCCTTAGGAACAGAAGTATAATACAAAAGTACTTGACGAGGTCCCTCAAACTGATTCAGGATATCTGCTCAGAGATTCAGGTGCAAGCATTTTTCTATTTGAGGAATTTCCAAGCTTTAGGTTAGTACCTTGATCTTCCTGTGGGGTTTTCTACCTCTCTGGCATTTCCATTTGTCTTTTTTGCTTCTTGACAAGAAAATGGAACTTTCCCCATAAACTCACATTTGTGAAGTCTCCCATCATGGCCACCCTCACTGGAGTCCTTCTTTCTCCAAAGGTGCCATCCTGCTGCACCTCCGCTGCTGCTCCTGGCTGCGCTGTGTCACCTGCACCCGGGCAGGTCTTGGGCCAGACCTCCCCGCTCTTCATGCTGGAGGGTCTAGGTGTGCCCACAGCTCACCTGACAGGTGGTTTGGCTGTGTTCAAAAGTCCAGGATCGAAAGTGGTGCTCCTCCGGCCCGCAGTCCTCGCTTTCTGCCTGGGGTCCCGCAGTGCCGGTGACATTGGGCACATTCCAAGTAGGGAAGAGGCTGGGCACAGTGGATTGCCTTTTGTGTTTTATAAAGGATTTTAAATGATTTTATCCTTGTGATCTCGCATTTCACAAAAATGCGAGTCTTTTTGTTTCTCTTGAATCCTGTCATGGCACCTGTGAACCTTGCCACGTGGGGATCACACTCCACACCGAGGTTGACGGACAGTCCAGAGCCAAGCCACATCAGGGTGAGATGCCCAGTCTGAGGAGTGCAGCGCAGGTGGCAGGGGAGGATGCCCCTGGGCAGCGCTGCACCCTGTGGAGTCCACCGGGTGCTGCAGCCGTGACTCCCAGCAGCAGCAGAGCAGGGTGACTGGGTGGCAAGGGAGGGAAGGGCAGACTCCTCCAGCGGGAAGGGACAGAACGTGCCAAAATAAAAGTCGCATTTTATTTTGCAGTGGGGGGCTGCAGCCTGCAGAGGTGTCCATTCTGCTTTGATTGTTAGACAGAGCCTTCCTCCTGAAGCACGAAGCGCTGAGTTTGGGTGTGGTGGGCAGATACGCCTCTCCCCCTTCCCCACTGCCAGCCTTATGAAATTGTTTGGAGCACCATCTTAGCATTATATTTACTAGAAAAGGAGAATTGCTGTTTAACCAACTGTTCTGTTTCAGTAGGTTGAATTTAGACCTCTTGAGCACTTGCTAAAGGCCAGCTGGCTGCACGTGCCAACACTGTGCCAGCCTGTGATGGACAGCAATGTCCGTCCCTGTTGCAGGAAAGGGCTAACAAGTGGCAATAATGCCTTCAGCTCATTTTACAGTGATTCCAAAATCTCTAATATTTGCAGCATCTCTGGCTAAGAAGCAAACATGAAATATAAATTTTACTGTAGATTAAATGGAGCCCAGGAGGAATATTAAAATACCACTGAGTTGTGGGAAAGCCATCTTGAGACCCTGCCCTCTGGCCTAAGCTGGCTGAGTGGGTGCTGATCCACGCCCACTCTGGGCTGAAGGGGACCGTACTCCTCATGGACAGATTCGACCCTCTGCTGCTGTTTTCCTGCAGCTAAAGAAATTAATCTTTGCTCATCTGAAAAATGAATACTTACTGTCTGTAGCAAGGGTGGAAGCCTAGCTCTAGTAACACACAGCCTCTCAGTTAGTGTTGGACTTACCCCATCAGCCCCAAACTGGCAGAAAATTCTAGTCATTCACTACAGGTGTCCTGAGACTTTATTTAAGGAAAAGATCTTGCATTAATATTTGCCTGTATCATATTTTTATGGAATTGCAGTGAAAGTTTCTATGAGCTCATTGAGATCAGAGTATGAGATAAATCTAATTGATAATGAAGGAAACATTGTAATATCTTTACATTTGAGCATCGGAGTCGGCACCTGTGACTAGCAGGTTGAAATGTATATGTGCCCATCTTCTCACTAAAATGCTGTACAGTGAAGAGAAAAAGCAACGGTTTTTTACTGAGAAAATAGAGAATAATATAATTTCCAAAGATCTAATGCAGGAATCAGACACTAGTTGATATTAATTAAAAGACAAATGATATGCATCGTGAAGCCCTCCTCTGTCTCCACTCTGCCAAGTGCACACTGCCCTTCTTCTTGACAGGGATCTCTGGGGAAAGCGTGGTGAGACATTGTACATTCCCCTTTCATCACTCCCCCAGTTCCGAGGTGCAGAGGCCCAGTGTGCCCTCCGTCTCCACTGCCAGGGAAGGTGGTGTTCCTCCTCCCTCCATGGTGGATGGAAGCTGTGCAGGCCAGGACACAACCGGTCAGCGTCCCTGGGGTGCACCTTCACTGCAGTCTGGACGTGGAGCCCCTAGCAGCTGCTCCCCCACCACAGAGGACCCAGATGAGCCCCACTGGGTGGGAGCGCCACATCTCCAGCACGCCTTTGACATTCTCAACTATACTTTGGTTTCAGGTGCCGGAGAAGAAGAGAGCAGTGGGAGGAAGGGAACATCACCAGAGGAGGTGCGACTGGAAGACTGCATCCCTGCCGTACCAACGAGGTCTGTGCACATGATGGAACACAGCCACCGCCAAGGAGAGCTACGACAGGGGTCTTTGCACAAGCACACGTGCATACAAACCAAGAAAATCCTTAGAGGAAAAGCAGAGAAAGAAGACAGGCATTTCATCAAGCAGCTTATAACTTCAGCGATGTCAATCTCCTCCTGGGCTCTCCTCACGCATAAATTAATTAGAGATGCGTAAATCCCAGCCTCGAACATAGGTGCCTTGAGCAACCTCAGCCTACCATGCCCTGCTCCCAGTGGTGGCTGCTCACCTTCCTGTCTCCTCAGCACTCACCTGTCACCTCCTTGTCCCCACAGCCCACTCCAAACACTCCTGCTTGTTCTCTGCTCTCTTTTGGACACCGTTTGGCCACCAGTGCTCCAGCTCCATCTTCAGTGACCATTACCACCCCTGACCAGCTCACGGGCTGATTCTGCAGGACTCAGGTGAGTGGAATTCCTCAGCAGAGGAAGGAGAGTAACACAACCAGAGCTCCAGATGTCCTAAGCAGGGACTTAGGAAATCATGTTTTGCTCATTTTTTTAAACGATCAATTAGATTTATCTCATACTCTGATCTCAATGAGCTCATAGAAACTTTCAATATTTTTTATTGCTATTCTTTCACTTTTATTCTTTAGGAAAAATTGTCATTATTTACCTTTAAAATACTGTAATAGTCATTTTTGGTGTTATTAACAGAAGAAAAGAATGAAATAGGAGCTCAGATTCCCTAAGAAAGCAGAAAATGCTTGGAGATTTAAAATTATCTATCTATTATCTATCATCCATCCATTTTACCCATGCATTCTGTCTGTCTGTCTATCTACCTACCTACCTACCTACCTACCTACCTACCTACATGCATACCATTTATCATATATTATCCATTGATCCTATCTCTCTTTAAGCTTTGATAAATGAAGAAAAAATTTGGTCCCAAATACTAGTTTTTAAGGTAAGCAGTGTGGAGGGTCTTGGAGGTCAGTTAATCCAGAAAGCATAATATGCTCATGACAAACACAATTCTGAAGTCATAGAGTAAAAATGCTTTGCATATGTAGATGGCAAATCAGGCAAAAGAAAGCATGTCTAATTTTCTATTTTAGTTTTAACAAAGCAAAATGATTTTACAATCATCACATTGAAATTTCTGAGAACAGATAAGCTAAAAAAGGGTAAAATACTTAATGAGTATTAATAGTACAGTAAACACAGATATTCTAGATACATAAAATATTATTTTATAAGTCATTATTTAGCATATTTTCTTTATGGTGTAGTTAGTAAGAAAATACACATGAATGCATGTAGGCAGTTTTTCAAAGATTCACCATAATTGCATCTTGGCTTTTATCTTTTTTTTTTTTTTTTTTTTTGGCACTGGGGATTGAACTCAGGGGCACTCGACCACTGAGCCACATCCCAGCCCTATTTTGTGTTTTATGTAGAGACAGGGTCTCACTGAGTTGCTTAGCGCCTCACCGTTGCTGAGGCTGGCTTTGAATTCGCGATCCTCCTGTCTCAGCCTCCCTAAGTGCTGGAATTACAGGAGTGCACCACTGCGCCTGGCTTGAGTTTTATTTTTTAACTCTGAAATTCCTTAAGTACTGTGATTGAAATAAAATACTACATATTACCTATCTATCTGTCTATCTATCCATCTGTGTTGGTTTGGAAGTAAGATGTCCCCTTAAAATACAAGAAGAAGAGGAAGAGGAAGGGAAGAGGAGGAGGAGGAAGCAGGAGAAGGAGAAGAAAAGAAGGAGAAGAAGACTTTGATCAGGGGCTGGAAGATAGCACAATTCAAATCACATTTTCAAAGTTATATCAGAAATACGATCAGAAGAGACATTTATAGAATGGGAAAAGATATTTGCAAACTTTGCATCTTTCTAGGATGTCAGTTCCAAACTATGTAAAGAACTCAAACAAGTCAGTATCAAGAAAACAAAGAATTCAATGAAAAAGATATGAACTTAAGCACACATGTCTCAAAAGAAGACATACAGGCGGCCAACAGGTCTGTGAAAAGCATAGTCACATCACTAATCTTAAGGGAAGTTCAAATTAAACTACAGGGGTATCTCCTCACATCTGATTGAATGACTGTCATCAAAATGACAAGCCACAGAGTTGGTGGAAATGTGTTGTCAAGGAAACTCTTGCAGACTGGGTGGAAAAGCAAATTAGTGCAGGTGTCATGAAGTTGTTATTGAAAACAGGAGGTTTCTGAAAAAAGAAAAGAAAAGAAACGCAAAGAAACTACAACTACCATATGACCCAGCAGTCCTGCTACTTTGCATATATGAGAAGGAAATAAAATAAATATGTTGAAGAGACATCTGCACACCCATGTTCATGGCCAAGATCTGGACTCAGTTAAGTATGCATCAACCAGTGTAGTGTTTGCACAATGGAATACTATTTAGCCTTTAAAAAGAAGGAAATTCTGTCTTTTGCTGCAGCATGCATGCATCTGGAAGATTTTGTGTGTGTGTGAAATAAAATAAGCCAGGCACAGAAAGATGTTCTGCATTTCCCCAGTTTTATGTGGAATCCGAAACAGAAAATTCATAGAAGCAGAGAGTAGAATGGTGGTTACCAGTGATGGAGAAGGGGACACCTGGGGAGAAGTTGAGGAAATGACAGAAAATTTCAGTTTGACAGGAAGAAAAGTTCAAGAAACCCATTGCACATCATAGTGGCCATAGTAATCATGTGTTGTATTCCTGCTGAGAGAGGAGATGCACAGTGTTCTCAGCACAAACAGCAAGCAGACGAAGTCATGCACATGTTACTTGGCTCGATTCAATTATCCCACCATGTGGACATGTTTCCAGACATCATTCTGGACACCACAAACACAATGTGTATTTGCCCATTAATATTTTAAAATTAAAAAAGAAATATTATGAAAGTTTTTTTCTTCCTACTTCGTTTCCATGTGTTCTGAATAGGAATGTGTGCAGTCTGGGCTTTGAACTTTGCTCATATGTTGGCAAATTGGAATTGGGCGATGAAATCAGAATTGAGTAAAGTAGGTTAGCAATCTTGTATGATCACTGCCCTGAGACCACGTTCTTCCCAAAGAAGCAGAACCTTCTTCCAAGTTTATAATCAAAGGAAAAGTAAATACAGAAATGAAACAGACCGAGATCAAAATATTAACTGTATTTTTTAAAGTGAAATTGAAAGAGGGCTTAAATCTAGGCCATGTGGACTTTCTAATATTTCAGTGCTGCTCCTTCCTCTAAAAATATCCCTGTTTAATCCACCAAGGCACCAGACCTCCACCTGCAGGTCAGAGGAGAGGCTGCGGGTGAGGAGGCCACCTGGAATTGGGAGCCCTGCTCACGTCCTGTCCTGTCCCTTGGTCACACCTCATCACCCCCGTGGTCACTCTTCCCCTCTGCAAGCACTAAAGGGACAGGGCCGGAGATGCCACTCGTAAATGCCTGTGGTTTGGAAATCCCTGGAAGGCTTCAGGCTCCCGCTGTTAAGGGGGTCTAGAGTGTGGGTTCTTTCCCCAGTACTGTCTCTTTCGAGAGTGTCTGTGGAACAGACATGGGGACCGTCAGCAGGCTTGTAGGCTTCCAGGGGAAAGGTAAAGCTGGCATTTTGGAATAATTGCAGATTTATGAAAGAGAAGGAGAGGCCATGCCGAGGGATCTCCTATACCCCCTGCAGGGGCCCTTAGGTCACAACTAAGGAAGTGGCACTGGTACGTCACCACGAGCTGGAGTCCAGACCTACGCTCCCCTACATGGAGTCATGAGGGCCAGAGCCAGTCTTGTAAGAGGACAGCCTGTCCCTGGCACGAATCTGATGTCACCTCACTGAAGGTGGGTGCCTCCCTCTGGCTTCAGGGCGAGAGAGCTGGAGAGGCCAAAACCAGACAGCCTGCTGGGTTTGGAACCCAATGTGAAGAAGAGCCTCTCTATTCCAAACCATGGAGGGACCTGAGGACGTAATGTCAGTGATTCTGCTTCGAGAAGCCACCGGGCACCAGGGGCACTGCGTTCACCCACAGGCCTGCTAGACGGGCCTCCCCCTCAGAATGCAGACCATAGAGTCCCACAGAAGCACCAAGGAACCTGGGATCACTCAGTGAGTCCTACAGCCCAGTGCACCCAGGCCTGGTCAGGAAGCACAGCGTGGCCACAAGCCAGGGCCCTCCTGCCAGCCATCCTCACAGAGCAATCGCCAACCTCAGAGGGCAATCACTTCCTTGCTTTTCTTTGTTATTCTACCACCTTGTATCTTAAGGACTTTGGGTTCAGTTTGACGGTGCTTTTAAAACTTTATGTGAAATAAGTGATCAATAAGTCCCTTTTTGTGTCTGAGTTCCTTTGCGTGGCGCAATGCTCCACTCACACATGGGAGTCTGCTCAGGTTGTCATTTTCCACTGCCGTGTCATATTCCACGATGTGAGCTACTCACGTTTATTTGTCCACTTCACCTATTTGTTTGCAATTTTCTGTCATTGCGAGGAACGCTGCTCTGCATTCATGCATTTAGACATCATCTAGAACTGAAAATATGGGATTGTGAGCAACAGGTGACTTAAATGTCACGCTGTTCCCTGAAGTGGTGTGAAGGCCAACACTGGCACATTTGCTCTGATGCATGTTGTGGTCACTTCGACTCATTTTAACTATTCTGGGTGGTATGTGTTCAGAAAACTTTGAGGTAAAGTTAACGTTTGTTCTAAGGACCTCAAAGGGCCTTGGAAAAATGTACCCTGGGTCAAAATCTGTCTTTGATCTTTATAGACAGACAGCTTCAGTGCAAGGATGCACCTTCCCAAGCTACTCTAGAGGAATGAGGTGCACCCTGCCTGGTTTGTCACAGTAAGGAACTCTGTGTAGCTATGGGCCAGAGCGGCATTCCCCTTGTGTTATCATGGCATCCCAGCATCCAATGAAGCCCTCGGGGAAGCCACGGCTAAAGCACTATGGAGGCAGAGCATGAACAGAGAAGTTCAAAAGGCCACAGGAAGGCTGGTGGTCATGGGACTGTGTGTGTGGGGGGCAGGATCAGGGAAAGCAATTTGCACAGAGCAAGGAGGAAAGGACTTTCTAGGCAGGGTGGCCGGGGAGGCAGACCTAGTGTCCAGGGCTACCAGGTATGCTCAGGCCCTTACAGGAGCCCGTGGGAGAAGAAGGTGAACTGGGTGCCTTAAATGGACAGAGAGGTTCTCAGATGGAGTATGTGGACCTCAAAGTAAGCAAAACTTTTCTGTGATCTTTTCAACATTGGTCTGATCTAACAAACTATTTGTAACAAGGAAAAACTAACCACACCTGTGAAGAGCATTTGGATTCTTACATGGAAATCTTGGTTTTTTCAGGTAGTATTTCATTGTCTAAATTTAAAAAAAAAATTAAATATCCATATAACTTGCTTTCACAATTATCAGAAAGGATAGAATGCTCTGTCTCACTAGATGGAAGAACATTTCCATCATTTAAAACATGAAAACTGTATTTTAATGATGTGGGATCTATATCTTAGCTAAAATTTTAATCCTTTTGTTATTGCTATGTCTGCTTTTTTAACCTATCTGGCTGTTAAGGAAAGGTTCATTAATTTTTCAATATCAAATGATGTACTAGAGAGGGTAAAAGAATGTGTGTCAAATTACTTCTCAGACAAAATCCTGGAAGAGCAGGAGCCAGGATTTATGTGGATAAAACAGCAAAAGAAGGTAAATAACGAAAGACACTCTCATTTTCCCCTAAGCAATAATTGGTTGGCTCAGGGCATTTATAATTGCAAACTAGTGTGTGGTGATGTGGTTTGTGCACAACACGTTTTTCTATTTTGAAACTTTAATCTCATCCTTGGAAAAGCCTTGGGCAAGTCACGTAACTATTCTCCATAACTGGCCTATCTGTACATCAGGGATGATTCTCATAATTCACTGGGATATAATTAATGTTTGGATCTGTACCAATGGAGACAGTTACAATGTAGAATATGATAATTTAGGGTTTGTAGCACCTGCCACTAAAGACAAATTTGTTTGTTTGAGATACACACACACACATACACACACATACACACATACATACACACACATACACACACACACACACACACACACACACACACACACACACACACACACATACACACACACATACACACACACACATACACACACATACACACACACATACACACATACACACACATACACGCACACACATACACACACACATACACACACACACATACACACACACACACACACACATATACTGAAAGTTTCTGAGAATCCCTGTCCCCACATGGTACACTAGCTCCCCCTTGTCCAGGGTTTCAGTCTCTGAGATTTTATTTTTTTATTTTATTTTTTTGGTACTGGGGATTGAACTCGGGGGCACTCGACCACTGAGCCACATCCCCAGCCCTATTCTGTGTTTTATGTAGAGACAGGGTCTCACTGAGTTGCTCAGCGCCTCGCCATTGCTGAGGCTGGCTTTGAACTCACGATTCTCCTGTCTCAGCCTCCCTAAGTGCTGGGATGACAGGCTTGAGGCACCGCGCCTGGCTTGAGATTTTAGTTGCACACTGTGAACTGCCGTCTGAAAACATAAAATATAAAATTTCAACAGACAGAAAGTTTTAAAGCGTGTGCCATTCTGCAGAGCTGCCCTGCTCTGTCCTGCCTAGACAGTGACTCCCCCGTCTTGCGAGCACACCGTATCACTGCATACGCTGCTTGCTGTGATTAGTGAGGAGCCAGCGTTCCTGACTGGTAACCCGTCTGTGCTAGGAAATCACCCCTCACAGCACCGTGCTGCTTGTATTTACGTAAACCTGATTTTACTCCATCACGTCGGCAAAGCACAGAGTAGTGGTGCTGGCGATTTGGATGTGCCCAGGGAAGCTGCGGCGTCCTTCCTTGTGTGAACCGGAGAACTTCTGAAATGAAAGAAAAGAAATACGTGCTGAGGTCACCAAGATGTATAACGCAACAGAGAGAAAGACCACATTTTCATAACTTTCATGATGGCATGTTGCTGTGAGTGTTGTGCTTTAGTTAGAATGTTGTTGATCACTAACAGAGCCTAAATTAAAAACCAAACTTTACCATGGGTGCATCTGTACAGGAAAACACAATATATCCAGGGCTTGGTACCATCAGGTACCTAGTGGGTGTCCTGGAATGCATTCTCCCCAGATGAGGGGATA
This sequence comes from Geosciurus inauris, assembly GCA_004024805.1. Classification (NCBI taxonomy): domain Eukaryota; kingdom Metazoa; phylum Chordata; class Mammalia; order Rodentia; family Sciuridae; genus Geosciurus; species Geosciurus inauris. Next base: position 44,110 of record PVHX01007454.1, on the reverse strand, counting down.
CTACGTCCTAGGGTCATAACAACAGAGTGTGGCATCTGTCACAGTCATGGAGAATGAGGAGCTTGGAAACCCAGCCAGACAGATGACCTCGGTTGACAGCTGTTGCCTTGCTGAACTTTACCTGAGTGAAGGTCAGTCCCTCATCACAGCCTGTGTGAGGTGTCAGTTGTGGAGTTTCCAGCCTGACCACTGTGGGGAGCGGAGTGGGGAAGCCTGTACTTTGGGGAGCATGCTTTGTGGCATGTTCAGCAGTATCGCTGGCCTCTGCCTGTGCCTGACAGGTGCCAGTAGCACCCTCACCTCCACCTCTGCTCTGCCCAGCACACTCTGGGAGCATGCCTGGGCAGGCCCGGCAGGCTGTGCTCACTCGTCCGCAGCCCTCGAGGCACACAACCTTGTCCCTGGCCTGCACGCAGGCTTTCTGTCCACGTCCTCTGGCCTCGTCCACTTGAAAACAGAGGCTGCCTGCCTAAAGAACGTCTCAGTGGACAGCTCGAACTCAGTAAATAAACCCCTCATCCTTTTTGTAAAGCTAGAGCCTATTTTAAAACCTGGCACACAATTGTCAATCATTTCCTTTTGAATGAATGCACAAGTAAAATGAAATTCAGGGATTTACATTTCTGGTAGCAAAAGAGAGGTTTTCTGCCTCTTCATGCCAGCTGCATTATATATGTATTTATTGATGTGTATGTGATTACACTTTTATATGACTTCTTCCTGGGAGCAATTGCAGTGCGATCCATCTTCCCGGCATCTCAGGTGTGTATCACCATGCCAGTGCCACACCCGTATGACTGCTACGGATGATTTGAGAAAAAGGCTGGAATCAAAAGTATAGGCACTGTTGTAACAGTTTGTCCAAGGAGGCATCTTCAATTTATCTTTCCAAGTGTGCTCATCAGATGCGTGCGAGGAAGCCAAGTTGGTAGCACGTAGTCAAAGTCAGGCTCTAGTTAACTGTCAATTTCCATGTAAAGGACCCATTTCAAACGGATGGAATGACAGAACTGAGGGATAAAGAAATGCCAGCTTTGAGCACGGCTCAGGCCTGAAGGAGATGTCTCAGAGTGAGACCCCCGGGTGCAAAGCGGGCAGGCCTTCACCTCGCGTGGTGCCTCAGGGACACAGCTGCTATCGATGTTAGTTAAGTATGTGGCATCATATCTGTTACAGTCAGGACAACTCCACGCACACTGAGCCAAAGTTACTGAGAACTGGTGTAAACGTTAGATCAGTCTCACTGGTCAGGATCTTCTATGGCCGAGACACGTGGGGGCCCAGAAAGTAACCGTGAAGCGGCGCTGCACAGCGAGACGGTGCCGCTGAAGTGCCCAGCGCAGCCCCGACGTTTAAATTCACCCCCATGAGTCTGAGTCATTTCATGACATCAGTCAATCAAATGTGTGCTAAGTAATGATGATGAGCCTCAATCACCTGGCAGGAAATTCCCAGCATCCCTGAACAAAACTGTGGTAGAATCTGAGAAGAGAAGCCTGGGACTTCAGCAGCACACTCTCAGTGCAGACTAGGAGACGGCAGGCAAAGAGGAATGTCAGCAAGCTGTGTGGCTGCTGATCCCGAAGAGAAGGAAACGCCACAGCAAGCTCTCCAGTCACCAGAAAACAGGTTCCACTTAAATTGAAAGGGAAAATGAGGCAACAAACATTTAGACGAAATGTTTATAACAGTAGAATTCATTTTAAACCACCTCTCATGGCTTACAAATGAACAAAGTATAGATGCTTTTAAAAACACTAGCATAGGTATGAGAAACCACAAGATAAATGCTTATACAAAATCAATGAAAAGTAAGCAAATAAAAGAATCAGAAGGAAAATACTTTTGTTCAGAGTTGCAGATATTTTGAATAAAATAATAACTGAAATGGAAAATCACAGTGATATTCTGGAGAGGCTCAATAACCAAATAAAATAAAAAGGGAAATGAGAGTTGAAGCTGATAAAAAATGGTAGTGATAAAATGGAAGTAAAGCAATTTCCTATGTACATGTTTAACAATTGTGAAAGAGATCACATGGACAATTGACAGAAAATATATATAAACAAGAAAAAGAGAAAATAATTCCTGAAATAAAAGACCACACATACAAAGAAATATATATTCAATCTCAGAACATGTTGATAAAGAATAATCAATATCAAAGCTTATCTTGGTAAAGTTACTGGTCTTAAAAATAATTCTGTTCTAACCAAGGCAAGATTGTCACCAGATAGGAAAAGTCATCTGAAATCAGTCTGACAGCAACTTTCATTAGAAAATAAATCAGTTTTGTGTAAAACTTTCAGGGAAAGTTGATGTTAAATACACTTTCAAGCTATTATTCAAATAAAAAAAAATGATAGGTATCTTAAAATTTACAAGAGCCAAAGGAATCTAACACCTTTTCTTAGAGACATTTTCTTTTTAATCTCATTGACAAAGTCCAATCTATCAAGTAATCATTGAGTAGCAATATCAGAAAAGGGTTTAGGCATGAGTGTGACCTACAAACTTATGGAAACTAGGGGGAGGAAGTGCAGAGACCACTCCTAGTGGACCTGATGTGAATGGCAAGTGCATACTTTTTTGTGTGTGTGGTGCTGGGAATTGAACCCAGAGCCTTGTGCATGCGAGGCAAGCACTCTACCAACTCAGCCTCCAGAAGCGCATTCTTAACTGGTAGATACTGACTTGGAGAGTGACGATCATTTTGTATTCTCACAAGCAGTGCACGAGAACGCCTGCCGTCCCCATTGTGGGTATGAATGTGGGTGCACTCGTGTGTGGGAGGTGTGTCGTTTGTTACTCACGAAGCCCATATTATATTTTCATTTGTGCTCACTATGAAATACTCCATATTTTTCTTGAGACTTTCTCTTTTATACATTGATTTTATAGAAGGCTTTTATTTAATTTCTTAATATTTGGAGAATTTTTAATGCATCATTCTGCTACTGATCTAGTTTAATATACTTATGGCAATAAAACACACTTTGCATGATTTCAATTCTTTGAAATTTGTTAATTATGATGCAGATATGATCTTTTTTGATGAACATTTCCTGTGTTGCACTTGGAAGTTCGACGGTTGTTTTCTGTTCTCTTCTGTGGACTGTGCTGTCCCACTGACTCCACGTGGTCAACATTGGCATTTTGCTGACTTTATGTCTACTGAAGTTTCCAAATGAAACTGCGGAGACCTTTGTGTTTTTTATCCATTACTTTTTCCTTGGGCTTGCTATCATTCTGTGGTCACGGGCATATAATCCTTAAACTCTTGGAGAAATTATTGTTTGTCACTGTGTAATTTACTTGTTTATCTATAGAAATATTCATTTCTTTGAAACCTAACTTGTCTGATATTTATTTAGCCACATTTGACTCTCTTTTGATTTGTTTTTAAGGTATATCTTATTCTCTTGACTTTTAATCCACTTATCAGTATATTCAAGATGAGTTTCTTCAGGATAGTAAGTAGATCACAATTGTTGTGATCAGATGACTTATTTCTAATGATTAGGGATAGTTTTAGATTTACATATTTTTATAGTTAGTTTTTACTTCTGTTTTGTGTTTATCCAGATTTTCCCCATTTGTGTTTTTTGGTTTTTGAACTTTTTTTTTTCTAGAATTAAATTTACTTTCTAATTTTTCTACATATTTTGTTGCTATTTACTTGTGTGTTTAGTGTTTTGCCTCTGATTACAATAAGCCTTATTACAGTCTACTCAGAATCAATGTTACAAGGAAAGTCTCTGACACCCTGCAAGTCCTATTAGCCTATGAAAACATGATATATGTTCACATCTCTGTGTGTTAAACTACTTCCATAGACAATTGCATCAATGCCATTTTTTCTGCTTTCAAACACCAAATATATTTTAAAGAATCAAATTGAATAATGTATTATATTTCCCCAAATATTCATTATTTTTGTTACTCTTCCCTTTATTGAGATTCTGACATTAAACTCAAATTGTTTCCCCTGACAATTTCTAGCAATTTCTAGAATCATTTGCTATTATTCAAATAAAAACTATTCAATGAAGCTATAATTCAAATTAAAAAAAAACAAAAGATAGATATCTTAAAATTTACAAGAGCCAATAAATTCTTCCAGTTTTTCTTCCTTGAGAATATCTTTATTCAATATTCATTCCTCAAACATATTTTAGCTGGGTATAGAATTAGGGATAGATCATTGTCTTTCTGCCACACTTTAAATATGTTGTTCTGCTTGACTCTGTTCTTCAAAGTTCATAGTTTCATAATGAGAGATCTGCAGTCGCTGAGCTGCTTTCATGCAACTTTCCCTTGGCTAGTTCTAAGTAATTTGTTAATCAAATTAACAAACACATGAAATCAAACACATGAAAAAAGCTATCTTTTCATGTGTTTTCTATTATTTCTTGGTTGAACTCAGTAATCTTCAAACAAGTTTATTATTATATCATTGACCAGTTTGGGAGATTTTCAGTCATTATTTCTTCAAAGATTTTTTTCTTCAAAATCCTTTTCCACTGCCTTCTTTCCCCTCCTGCAGCTCCAGTGACATAAACATTGTCTCCTTAGTAATTTTCCCACAGATTCTTGAAGCTGTTTAATATTTTTGAGATTATTTTCCTTTGATATGCCCATTATTATATCAAGTCCATACAGAGCATTTCTCTTTTATTATTGATTTTTTAAAAAATTTCTAAAACTTCTTTTTCATTTTTCTTTATTAATTTTATTTGACAAAGCATCCTGAATTAGTATTGTTTCAACCATGTCCCAACTTTCATGTGTCTTTCCACAACAGCTTCTTTCACGACTTTGTTTGATGATTTCAACATATTCATCGTCTCATCTTTGGTGTTTGCCAACTGATGGCATTTTACACAGACTGAGATGTTTGTGGTTCTTTGTATGCCGAGGGCCAGTGAGTTGTATTCTGTATGTTGTGGACTTTCTATCATGATACTCCAGGTGTTGTGTAGGGCTGGCATTTTTTACCTAGTGGACAGTCGATGGCTTGGTCTCAGCCACACGTTCTGGCCACTCCCATGGGCTGTGGTCCCAGGCTGAGCTCAGCTGCCAAGGCCTTTTCAGGACAACCCAGCTCTCCAATTGTGAGCCACCCAGTGTTGCATCTGGAACCTGGCTGGATACCCTTCCTGTAGCTCATCCTCAAAGTCCTATGCTGTGGATCAGGCCCACACGTCCTGCAGGAGCTTAGGGATGGGCCCAATGCCTCGTGAGCAATGTCAAGAGTTGTGACCTTAAGCCCCTGACCTCCGCAATCTCCCTGTGTCTTTTGACTTTCTGAGGCTCCCTTTCTGCTCCATCAGCCTGAAACCTGGGCTCTTGATACCCTGTTCGGTCACACTTCCTGAGACAGCACTGACGTGTCTCTAAGCAAGCAGGGACAAGGTGCACACACCACTCTCTGGACCCCACACCCTCCAACAGGAGATTCCCTCCCTAGAGCCTCTGAGCTTCAAGCACTACAGCAACTGTCCTTGCCCGGCGGCCAAACCCCACTGCCCAAGCCTGCAGTCTCCTCCTGGAGCCCTGCTTCTCCATCCATGCCCACTTCCAGGTCCCTGGAGGTCTTGATTCCAGTCCAATCTGGAATCCAAGGAAAAAAGCCAGATGCTAAACTCACCCCCAGCTCTGTGGTGCAGTCAACCCAGCATTCTCTGCTCCTTTTTTTGCTGTTCAATCTGCAGAGTCTTCCCAAGTCTAGAAGTTCATTCAGTGGGACAGACCAGGCAGGGGGAACCTCCCATTTATTTTCCAGAATCTGAAATAGAAATCACTTCAGAGAAGAATTTCATACTCAGTGAATGCTAAATATGGGTATCCTCTGTCAAACACAAACCTAGCCAGAGAGTGCCTAGCAATTAGCACACGACATGTTTCATAAGTCAGATACATTGTTCAGCAAAAATTTATTCAGGTTGGAATACTATGAGACATAGTAAATCAGGTTTTCATTATATCTCTAGAAAGGAAAAGCTAAATAGGTCTACAAAGTTTTTAATTCTTTCAGAAACAGAGTCACTAATAGAGACTTTCAAATTATATTCTCAGTTTTTAGATTTTTAAATTTTCCACATTACTTGTTCATTTTGGGGGGGAGGTTTGGGTATTGAGGATTGAACTCAGGGGCACTGGACCACTGAGCCACATCCCCAGCCCTATTTTGTATTTTATTTAAAGACAGAGTCTCACTGAGCTGCTTAGTGCATCACTTTTGCTGAGGCTGGCTTTGAGCTCACAGTGCTCCTGCCTCAGCCTCCTGAGCTGCTGGGATTACAGGTGTGGCCACCAAGCCCAGCTTCCACATTATTTGTCCATACTATTATATTTTATCAATCCTTTATGCATAATTTAAATTATGAACATCTTGAAGATTTTGGAACCATGATTTTTTCTCACTTTCTACAGAATCTATATTCTCTTAGTCAGGACATGTGTAGATGTGTATGTAGTTACTTTTTCTTGGCTCCCAGGAAATATAATGTCAAAGTTATAACTAATTTAAAATACATAGTATGAACTAGGAGTTTAGTATTTATATGCTCCAGTTATATGATGTAATTTGACCTAATTTACATTGTCATATTTTGATACAGATAAATTTAATTCTCTTTAACTATTTCTAAAGTTTTACAGAATATGCACTCTAAGTTATAGATGAAAAATAGAGCTGCTAGTAAGTTTCCATTTTTCCAGCTCTTACACACATCTGCACAGTAACGGAACATAATCCATTCAAAGTCAGACATCACACTATCACCTGTGACTTTCTTTTCTCATGAAAATTTAAATTCAATATTTTATCTGTATTTTTCACATAACATCAGATTTAATTTGTGTATATTGACATTTAAACCCATTATATTTTTATCTGACTATTTAAAAACTCAAGCATAGAACTCCTGCAATGCAAACAGTTCTGCAAGATCTGCATGAGAGTATGTATACAATTTTGGAAAAGCATAAAATATCCAGAAGTCTCCTAATTAGTCCCTTTGAGAATCATTAGAACAAACAAGAGTCTCTAACCGTCACCTCCCAGGTGTGGTTCGGCGGCATCCTAACGGGATGCTGTGTGTCCTCTGGCGGTGGCTGAAAGTAAGCACGGAGGAGCCGCGGTCACACTCAGGAGGGCCAAGGCAGGTGCTTAAGTCCACGCTTCATGAGCAGAGAGGGCGTCATGGAGGTGGCACCCCAGCTCTGCTTACCATTGTCCTTGCCGGGCCTTGTTCATTGAATTTCTGTTTAACAGCAATTTGTGTTTTTCTCTGAATAGGAATCAGTGTGAAAACTGAGCTGAAGTGAACTCTCGTGCCCTGTGTTACATGGCATCTATGCCTTTTGTTTTTGAAAGCAAACTTCGGCTTAGGGAGCCTGCAGTGGGAATTGAATGATCCGTTCTTCACATTCTCAGTCCCCCGCAGGCACTCTCTGATGGGAAGCCAAAGCAGTCCATTTGTGAAGATTTGATTTGCTCCTTCAGCCTTTCCCCTAAGTGCACAGCCGGTCTGTGAGAAGCGAGCAGGCCTGGGCGCGGACGTGCCTGCTGCCCAGGGGTGGGCGGAGGGCTCGGTCCTGCCCTTGTGGGCCTGCCCCGCAGTGCAAGGGCCGCCAAGTTTGATTGGTGGTTTCCATGACAGCCAATCATGATTCGGGCTTCCCACAGCAGGGATTTTAAAGGTGGAATTATTTTTCAAATTACCGAGTTTTCTGCTGCACACTTACCTCCTCACAGATTGGCGGTTAGAATGTGGAGATGGCTTCTTTGTAAAAAAAACATTGCCGATGCTTTCCCACAGGACTCAGCATGTCGAATCCTATGCACACATCCTCCTCAGGGATTTTTTCTTTTTTCAATCCACATCTGGACAGAATTGAATTTGAAATGATTATTTTGTTGTTGATACTTATTTTTTTCTTTTCTTTTTACAAAGGTAGCAAATGCTTTTTATTTACAAAGGGAATGAAGCAGACAAAGTCCACTGAAATATTGAAATGGAAGCCTTTTCTACAATTTTGGCATTTTCATACAGTCTTGTGGCTACTCTGAATCAGCCTCCTGTGAGATAACCCGGTCAGCCTCCAGCTCTCTTAAGTCTTATGAACTGTAACTGATTTCCCTAATCAGCAATATTGCCACATCATTCATAGAATGCTAGCTGGTCACAAGAGCCCAGCAATGACAGACATCGTGATTTTTTCTGGATAGTTTGTAACACAAAGTATGAAGAAAGTAGAAACATTCTGAGAAGTTGTTTATAAGGAGGCGAGACAAAATATTGCATCTTACAGGTAGGTTTTACCAGGAATTCTATGTGATCAAACTTTTGTTAAACAATAGTCTATGTGTTTGAGGACCAGACTGGAACCTGGGGTGAGTGAGCTGAGCTGCCGACTCTCACCCTCAGGGAACAGATCACCCACAAGCAAGCACTTGTTCTGAGACCTCAGACTTTTGACACAGGAGACAGTTGGATTTGAAAGTAATCCTCTATGTGCCACTTGGATTTTCTTCAGTTACTAACATTTGGGTTCACACCTGAGTCCTACAGCGAGAAATTACATTAAGAGGTCCTAAAGAGAGAAGTTATTCATGCAAAGAGAATAATAAAGAAAGCATATTTATATCAGATAAAATAAACTTGAAGACAAATGCAATCAAATAAACAAGGAAAGTCATTTTATAATGAAGAAGGAATTGATTCAGAAAGAGGAAACAAAAGTTTTCAATATATACACATTCAATATCAGAGTACCCATCTATAAAAAGGAAATATTAATAGGTGTAAATGAAGAGATTGACTCCTATATGATAATTGTAGAGGACCTAAACCAGACTTTCATAAATGTGCAGATTACCCATGCAAAAAATCAATAAAATAACAGAATTAATTTGCATTTCCTCTAAAAATTACATAAAATGTGTTCTTTTCAATAGTGTATGGAACATTATCCAGGATAGATCTTATGATAGTCCACAAAACAAAACTCAAAAGATCTCAAAAAATTGAAATCATATCAAGTATGTTTTCTGATGACAAAAGAGAAATACTTTGGAAACTATTCAAGTGCACAAAAATTAAATAGTTTAACTTTTAAGTTGATTAAGGAGAAATTCAGGTAGGAAATAAAAATATCTCTTGAAATAAAGTAAAATGGGAGCACAGCATGCCACAACCTACAGGAACAGGAAAAGCGATGGCGATAGCTAAGCTGATACCAGGAAGCTTAAATCCAGAGCTGAAGATCTCAGATAGGCAAATATCACTGCATCTCAGGGAATCAGGAAAACAAGGGCAAACTGTACTGTAGAGCTGTAGCAGGAAATGCGTGCTAAGGATCAGAGTAGAAATAAATGAAACAGAGACCAAAAAACAATACAAACAGATCAATCAAATGAAGATCTGAGTCTTCCAAAATATAAAGAATATTGACATATGCTTGGCTAGACCAAGAAAAATAGGAAGACTCAAATCAATGAAACTGAAGATGAAAATAGACACCTCACAATTGTCACCATAAACATATAAAAAATGATTGGAGAATATTATAAACAACTGTAAATTAATTAAATAGCCTAGAAGAAATGGAAAAACTTCATAAATCACATCAAGAACAAATAAAGAAGTAGAAACTCTGAGTAGAAAAATAATGTGTATGACTTTGAATCAGTAGCCAAAAGTCTCTCATTGAAGAAAAGTCCAGACCAGAGGGCTTCACCACTGAGTTCAATCAAATGTTCAAAGAGCAACTAATACCAATTCTTCTTAGATTATTGCAACAATTTGAAGAGATGGCAATTCTTCCAAACTCATTCTAGAGGGGAAGCATCACACTGATACCAAAACCAGACAAGGATACAACCACCACCACCAAAACCCTACAGGCCAATATCCTTGACAAACATAGAAGCAGACTTCTTCAATAAGACACTCACATGTCCTTGGGATGAGTGGCTCATCCCAAGGATGCAAAGATAGGCGACAAACACAACTCAATTAAAGCATATGCCTGGTCAGCAGAACGAAGGACACAAATCTATTCTCATCTTAATGGATGCAGGATAGTCATTTGGTAAAATTCTACATCCTTTCATGATAAAACCTCTGAACTAATCAGACAGAGAAGGGACATACCTGAACAGAGTGAAGGTCATCCATAACAAGCCAATAGCCGACAACCCTGAAGGGAATGGGGGCGGGGCTGGAAGTCTCCTAAGAGTAGAACAAAGCAAGAATGTCTACTTTCACCACTTGTTAGTACAGCACGGGGAGTCCTACACTGCTATTATGTCTTGGATACAAGGTGTCCCCCAAAAGCCCCTATCAATGAAGGAATGTTCAGGGCGATATGATTAGGTTATGGGAGGGGTGACCTCTTCACTGGATTAAACCACTCAATGGGTTATTAATTTCAAAAGACTGTTCTACTGGGAGGTAACTATAGACAGGTGGGGTGAGGCTAGAGGAGGTGGTCACTGGGGCTGGCCTGGAAGCTTCATCTTCCCTGCAGCCCTTCCCTCTCTCTTTGCTTCCTAGTCACCATGAGCTGAGCAGTGCTCTTAGGCCAAGCTTTCCACTGTGAGGTTCTGCCTCACCTTGGGCTCGGAGCAGTGGAGCCAGCTGACCATGGACTAAGCCTCTGAAACCAGGGGCCAAAATAAACTTTTCCTCCTCTAAGTTGTTCTTGTTGGGAAATTTGGTCACAGAGAGGAAAAGCTGATTAACACAACCAAGAATTCAGTCAGGAAAGAAAGAAATGGCATCCAAGTTGGAAAAAAGGAAATAAAATAGTAACTCTTTGCAGATGACATGATCTCATATGCAAAAGTTCAAATACATCATCAAAAATATTCTTATAACTCATAATCTAATTGACAGTTGTAAAATACAAAATATATAAAAACTCAGTGCCTTTAAAAACAGCAAACTATCTGAATGAAAACTCAGTAATAATGTTTCCATTTACAATAGCTATAAGTGTTTTGAAAACCTACAAACATATGTAGCAAAGGAGCTACATGATCTCTAGAGTAAGAACTTTCAAACACTGATGAAAGAAATTGAAAATAACAAGTGGAAAGACATCTCATTCATGGAATGGAAGAATCAATATTGTTACAATTTCCAAAACAAAGTGATCTATAGACTCAACAAAATCTTTATCAATAAACCTATAACATCATTTATAAGAACTAGAAAAATAATCCTAAACTTTTTTTGGAACCATGAAAATTCTCAATAAACAAAGTTACCTTGAACAACAAGGACAAAGCAGGCGGGTTGCTCTACCTGACTTCACTGTGCAAACAGTAGGGTGTTGGTGTAAGAGGAGACGTGGGGTCAGTGGAGCAGAGCAGAAAACCTAGAGGTAACCAAAACCTATAGCCAACTATTAGTGATGAACACAAATGAACATGCATTAGAGAAAGTCTTTTCAGCTAATGTTGCTGGAAAAACTTACCATCCACATGCAGAAGAGTGGAACTAGCCCCTGATTTTCACCAGTGACAAAAATCAGCTCTACATGAATTAAAGGCTTCAATGTAAGACCTGAAACTACCAGAAGAAACCAGAGGGGAGACCCTATAAGACATTGAATGGATAAGGATATTTTTCTGGCCAAGACTCCAGAAACAAAAATAGAAAAATAGAATTATGTCAAACATAAAAGCTTCTGGTCAGCAGAGGAGTCAGTCAATACACAAGAGGAAATCTACTAAATGGATAAAATATTTGCAAACTATACATCTAACTAGGAGCTAATATTGAAAAATATTCTGAAATCTCAAAAGAAAAAAAAACAGAAATAGCTCAATTAAAAACTGAGCAATGTTTTGTATTTCTCTAATTGCTGAAGATGTTGAACATTTTTTCAAATATTTGTTGTCAATTGTATTTCTTCTTCTGTGAAGTGTCTGTTCAGTTCCTTGGCCCATTTATTTATTGATTGGGTTATTTATTTATTTATTGGGTTATTTATTTATTTAGGTTATTTATTTATTTATGTTCTTTATATATCCTTGATATTAATGCTCTGAGATGAGTGTGGTAAAGATTTTCTCCCATTCCATGAGCTCTTATCTCTAGTAATTAGAGAAATTCAAATCAAAACTACTCTTAAGATTTCATCTCACTCCAGTCAGAATGGCAATTATCAAGAATACAAGCAACAATGAGTGTTGGCAAGGAAATGGGGGAAAAGGCACACTCGTACATTGCTGGTGGGACTTCAAATTGGTGCAACCATTATGGAAAGCAGTATGGAGATCCTTAGAAAACTTGGAATGGAACCATTTGACCCAACTATCTCACTCCTCGGTTTATACCCAAAGGACTTTAAAATCAGCATACTAGAGTGACATGGCCACATTAATGTTTATAACAGCTTAATTTACAATAGCCAAACTATGGTACCAACCTAGATGTCCTTCAACAGATAAATGGATAAAGATAGAAATAAAAAGAAAGGAGAAAAAGACATGCCATGACAACTCTAAATAAAAATGGCCAGAGTAGTCATGTCAATTTCAGCAACAAGAGTCTACGTGATGAGGAAAATTATCAAAGAAAATATTATGCAAAATATACAAAGAAAAGATGAACATTAAATAATTGCAAAGGGGCCAATTTTCTAAAAATATACATCAGTCTTTAGCATGAATGCATCTAACAGCAGAATCAAAATATGTGAGACAAGAAGCTTTAGTTGCAAGAAGAAATGGACAAATCCACTATTGTGATTGGAGACGTCAACACCCTTTTCCAGTTGTTGATATAGGCAGTAAACAGAAAATCCGTAAGTGACAGGGGTGCACGCCGGGTGTCATCTCCTCTGACCAGCGGGAGAAGGGAGTCCCCGGGTGCCACTGATAGGGGGGCAAGCCAAGAAAGGTAAAGCCGTCTGACGGGAATCCACCATGCGCCAGGGAGTCTTGTCTCAATCAAAAAACTCCTTTATTGAGGGGAGGTTACAGGTTTATATAGGGGAGGGGGCCCAATGGTGTCCTGTTTCTAAGCTAAGAATGCAGAAGGGGGCTGTCCATGTGTAATGGTATAGATTAATTTAGGTTAGGGCCATGCACTGTCCACGAGCAGGGAGCAGAGGTCAGCCAATAAGGGTGAAGTGACGTGGGTTACCTCCGGGCAGCTTGGTCAGCCCTGAGCTGGCTGCTTGGGGCCATCTTGTGGCATGCCCCCACACATAAGGATTTATTTGAATGGCACAATGGCATCAATTTACTTGATTTAATTGACATATAGAGTAATCAATCCAGTAACAGCAAAATATACATTCTGCTCAAGCTCACACTGAACAATGACCAATAATGAGACTTTAAAATCTAAATAAATTTAAAAGAATAGACGTAAAAAAAATAGGAATGTTTTGTAATCAAACTGGAAATTGACAACAAAAAGAGAGCTGGGAAATCCCAATGTTGGGAGATTAAACAAGATACTTCTAAATAACTCATGAGTCAAGGAAGAAGTCTCAAGGGCATTTTCTTAGTCACAACTAAATAAAAATAAAAATATAATTTTAAAATTTTGTAGATGCAATGAAAGTAGAGCCTAGAGTAAAATTAAAATATTAATTGTATGTACAAGAAAAGAAAAATATTACAAAATCAAAAGGCAAGGTATTATCTCAATTGTTTTTTCATATTTTTTAAAAGTTGCTTTGTGGACTATGATATGGTCTATTTTAAAGAAGGATCCTTGTGCTGCTGAGAAGAAAATGTATTTAGTAATTGATGGATGAAATATTCTATATATATCTGTTATGTCTACATATTTAATTATATTTTTAGTTATAGAGCTTCTTTATTTAGTTTTGGTTTGGATGATCTGTCCAGGGGAAAGAGAGGTGTGTCATAGTTACCCAGCATTATTGTGTTGTGGTCAATGTGATTCATGAAATTGAGGAGGGTTTGTTTGATGTAGGTAGATGCTTCATTGTTTGGGGCAAAAATATTTATGATTGTTATGTCTTGTTGACGTATAATTCCCTTAAGCAGTATGAAATGTCTTTCTTTGTCCCTTTTGATTAACTTTGGCTTGAAGTCCACTTTATAAAGTCTGATATAAAGATAGAAACTTCTGCTTATTTACAAGATCCATGTGAATGATATGTTTTTTTTCCCAACCTTTTACCTTCAGTCTGTGGCTTTATTTGCCTATAAGGTGAGTTTCTTGGAAACAGCATATTGTTGGGTTTTGTTTGTTAATCTAATCTGCCAGGCTATGTCTTTTGAAGAGTTTAGGGCATTTACATTCAATGTTATTATTAAGATATAATTTTTGTTCCTTGTCTTTTTCATTTATTTTTATTCTTTAATTTGAATTAGTTTCTCCTTTGATTGACTACTCTTTTACTGCAGTTCCTTGCTTTGGTGGCTTTCATTCTTATTTTTTTATTTGTTTTTCATGAAATATTGAGTATGTTTTGTAGTGCAAGCTTTCTAATTGTAAATTCTTTTAATTTTTGTTTATTATAGAAGTTTTTATTTCATCATCAATTATTAAGCTTAATTTTTCTGGGTATAGTGTTCTTTCTTTGCATCTATTTTCTTTCAGAGCTTGATGTACATTATTCCAAGACCTCCTGGCTTTAAGGGCCTGGGTTAAGAAATCAGCTGAGATCCAGATTGGTTTCCCTCTAAATGTAACCTGTCATTCCTCTGGCAACCTTTAAAATTCTATCCTTGTTCTGTATGTTAGGCATTTTTTATAATAATGTGTCTTGGTGTGGATTTGTTTTAATTTTGTATATTTGGAGTCCTGTATGCCTCTGGTATTTGATTTTCCATTTCATACTTTAGGTTTGGTAAATTTTCTGATATTATTTCATTGAAAAGATTGTACATTCCTTTGGTTTGTATCTCTGAGCCTTCATCTATACTCACAAATCTTAAATTTGGTCTTTTCATGTTGTCTCATATTTCTTGAAAATTCTATTCAACATCTCTTAACATCTCTTCTACATGATCACTTTTATTTTCAACATTATATATTCTATTTTCATTGCCTGAAATTCTGTCTTCCAAGTGGTCTAGTCTGTTGGGATATTTCCATTGAATTTTCAATTTGGTTTATTTATTCCTTCATTTTGAGGATTTCTGTTTGATTTGTTTTTATTAGAATCTCTACTTCTTTATTGAAGTGAACTTTCAGTTTACTTTTCTCTCTGGTTTCACTCCTTACATTGCCCTTTACCTTGCAGATTAGTTTAACTATGTACATTCTAAACTTCTCTGACATTTCTTCCATTGTGTTGATGGATTCTGTTATTGCAATATCTTGGTTTGCTCGGGACATTTTTTCCCCCTGCTTTTACCTGTTGTTTGTGTGTCTACCCAGCTAAAAGTATGGATCTGAGGCAGTAAAGTTTCTACCATGTGGATTTATAGTGAACCTGAAGGTTTCCAATACCTCACCATTTAGAGAGAGACCAATAATAATGACCAATGTAAACAACATACAGATTTATGCCAAATATTTACTGCTATAATATTTATAATTTTAGTTAACACAATAAACAGAAATGATACAATCAGTTATTGACTATAATAAAATAATAAGTTTGGAAAAGAGTTTGCATTTTCAGATGGTAAACAGGGAGAGAAAAGAAGTGATATAGGATGTTATGATTATGAGGGAGGAGGAGAGAAGATAGAAATAAAAAATTGAAGGAATAGTGAAAGACAGAACAATATAACTTGCCTGTTAGCAGAAGAAAAGAGAAAAAGAATCAAGAGAAACAGAAGAGTGAGAGGAAAAAATATATAAAGTAAAAATTTAAAAATTAATACAAAACACAACTGAAATACAATATTGAACATTCTACTCCTCATAATACTGATCTATAAAAAATAAGTGGCTTCAAAAGTGCTAGAAATCAGAAAAAATATGAATATGTATAAATGTCCATGAAACATTAAGTTCACAATTAAACAGAGAAAAGGAAAAAAAAAGATCTTGAAGAAAAGTTAAATGATTTTTTTTTTCTATTGGAGTTCACAAATTCTCAGCTTTCCTTCTCAGCAGTATTATGTGAGATCATCTGAAGTGTGATACTTACTCCACTCTCAGGGTGGGATTGCTGGAGTGAGAGAGGTAATCCCATATGTGAAACTTCTAAAGGTGGGGTTTAGGCTTAGATATGGTCCAGGTTCTTTGCTAAATGCCAATTGTTCTGGAGATTTTAAGTTAGCACACCTTCATGGCCCAGCAATTGCCAGTCCATACTGGAAGACTACACCTCAGGAATCTCCTCTGAGTTCCACTCATGTGATAGAAGAGCTGATTCTTAGTTTACTCTGTCCACTGTGGACCCCATGTTTCTTGGTCTCAGGTTCAGTGTCCAAATTCAATCTCTCATGCCCCCTTACCTTTCCAATTCCTAGCAAGTTGCATCTCTCCCAGTGGATCCTACAAGCAGCTGGATTGGAAGGGGAGGGGGATCATTTGTGTGAGTTTCCATGACCAATTGTATCCTGTGTAATCCTCTCTCTAAGTTTGATTTTCTCCTGTTCACTTAGGCACTCTCTCTCTTGTGCAGTGTGGGTTTGCCAGGCCTGCATTTCAGACCCAACTCAAGTTTGCAGGAATCAGCTCCTCCAGCTGCCTGCCCCCATGCTGCAGCTGCAAAATTGCTCCTTCCTCTGTCCTTCACATGTAGCTGGGAGAGATGTGGCTTCTTTCCTGTACAAGGCTATTGTATAGCACACTTTTCAGTTTAGTCAGAGTGTCTTTGAGCTCTAAACTTTCTGTATCCAGACATGCCTCAGTCCTCCTAAAAATACAGGTTCATTTAATTCTCTTATCCCTCCACTTTGCTCATGGAGGAACTGCTCTGGGTGGTGTCATTGGCCAGTGCAGTGGCTGTGGCACTAGGGATTTCTTCCTTAGCTTATTATATTTAACTTTCTGAGCCCCTGGTCTGCTTTGACTGTCCAGTATTAAGTTCCTGTAAAACGCCCCATTTTTATTTTTGTTCACCCACCTTCCTGAGAAGCTGCCTGTCTGCTTTCTTGGTTTCACTCTACATTGCAGCCAGGAAAGTGACCTTTTCTATTCTTCCATCTTGAAACCCTTCCCCAACACCATGTGTTTTTCAAATTTTTATATCTTTTTTGTTATAATGACTGGGATTTCATTTGCCTCTGATATAGAACTGTTTCTCTATTGCATAAACTACAGGTTAAATTTCCATAGTAGAATCCCAATTTCACTATATTTACAAAATAAGTGAAAGAGAGAAAGAAGTTCCATGAAGTCAACTGTTATCCCTTCTGGTTCATCCCCATGCTTCATGGAGCAGGACTGTCACCAACCAAGGGAATGCTGTTTTTTTTTTAATTTAATTTAATTTTTAAAAATTTATTTATTTATTCTACTTAGGTATACATGATAGCATAATGCATTTGATTAATTGTACACAGATGGAGCACAACTTTTCATTTCTCTGGTTATTTTTTATTTTTAGCATTTTAGATACATTAACATCTCTAATTCATCTCCCCTCACAACACCAAAAGTTCAGAGTACAGATATTGCATCTATATGCTTTATTAGTTATCTATACACTCCTACTCTACTTCAGTACCAAAATTCTTACATATCTCCTATCAAGAACACAACTACGCTTGACGTTAGCAATGTGATAGCAGTCTTTGCAGGTAGGTGCTAGGGGGTTACATATGACAGCCCATTTGAAACAAGAGCTACCTAATACCTTATCACCTTAGATGGTAGCCACGTTGGATCATAACATGCAGGAGAAAACAAAAGTTCATTCTACTGACTGTGATGATCATATCCTTTTTCTGTTAAGTGTTTTTGCTAGAAATAGAGCTTTGAAGTTACATAGACATAAATCCAAGAAAAGAACCATCTTCCTATGGTGAAGTCTCTCTCCTCAGGAAAGCCCCCAACACTGACTCAGCTATATAATTCACAACCTGCTGGTTAAAAGTAAATTATTTTTACATTGTATGTAAACCTGAAAGTGCAAGTCAAAATGAGGGAGGGGGAGAGGGTGAGAGAGAGAAGATAACGTCTTCCAGATGACAGCTTTCTGGATGGACTCTGAAGCCTGAAGCAAGAGAGGATTTTCATTAACATTCAGATTACATGTCATTTTGATTCACACTCCCTGAGCAAGCTAATTTGGTCGGCAGCCAACCTCCTCGCAGTGTGATGGTAACACAACGAGCTTCGCAGCCTCCCTTTCATTGCTAATGACTCCTTGAGTGACAGCCCTGCTCTCAGAGCTCTGCGCGACACCTCACCCTGCTGGGCCTGCAGTGGCAGAGCTGCTGCTCTGGGCTCCTGCTGAGGGTCCTGGCAAGGGCAGACTGACTTCAGAAGCACAGGACCATCACCCCTCCAACCGGTGTGCACACCTGCATGGGCACAGGTGGCCCTGGCTCGCCTCTCCAGCACCGTGAGCTCTCAGCACTGAGTCACCAGCTGGAATGTGCTGCACTGGTGTCTAGATGTGTTCCACAAACCCTGCCTTTTCCACTCAGGGCAGAGGGAGTTAAACCTCACCAGGGCTTCATCGAAGCAGTTACCTCTCTTTTGTGCTGCAAACCATTATTTTTGTTGTTGCTGTTGTTGGAATGTCACCATGATTTTTTATTTTAATTTTTAATTTTAATCTCTCTGATTTTAAAAAATCTCTACTCAATAATTTTTAAAAATCAGAATATTTTGTTTACTTGTTTGTTTTCAGATTCAAGCTAAGCCAACCTCTATCATTCCAAAGTTCAGCTACTTGGCTGACACTTGAGCTATGAGAATACTGACCTCCATTTCCTTTCCAGAAAGACTTATACTGACACATGTTCTGGGCAGGAACATGAACCCTGGGATGTGAGAGGCACAGACAGTTTGTTCTGATCACATGTGAAATCATCAGAAAGGAAGAACTCTCAGCACATGAAGCTGTCCTACAGCCATTTGTTGAATGGAAGGACGAATGTATACAGAGCTAGTGAGTTAGTCTGAGACTTGGGAGGATCATTTACTGGTTCAGAAAGCACACTTGCCTCTTGCTGTCATCTTCTTCCTGCCCTGAGTCTTCTTCACACATTTCCTGAGGTCTGAAGATCAAGCAGGCTTCTTCCCAGGCACTGGTACCCTTGTCCCATAGTGGACCCTGTTTGCATTTTTATTCATTGATTCACTTAATACAAGGTTCCTAGGAATCCAGAATGTGGACAGCTCAGGACTGGGATCCAGAGCTAGAAAAGGCAGACTTGGGTGAGTGGAGTACACCCCTGGGGGTCTAAAGAGAGGCTGAGGGAGGTCTGCAGTCTGAAGGTGTCAGGGTGGAGGAGGTTCCAATTGAGTCACAGAAGGGAAGGCTTGGTCAGAGAGGAGCTGCTGATGGCTCGGCAGTGTCTGCCTCCTTCCAGAATAACACGTAATCCACCCATAAAGACAATTGCTGTTTAAAAGTAGATTTAAGTGTCATGACCAGGTGTAAGAATTTATATGGCATGCATGGACAGAAAGCAAAATCTCTCAAGGGGAAATTGTAGGTGTAGCTTCCAGGAAGTTGCAAAGACACATTTCACAAAAACATTCTGAATTGCCAGGTACAGTGGCGCATGCCTGTAATCCCAGCAGCTCGGGAGACTGAAGCAGGAGGATGGAGGGTTCCAAGCCAGCCCAGCAAAAAGTGAGGTGCTAAGCAACTCAATGAGACCCTGTCTCTAAATTACATCCAAAGAACAGGGTTGAGATGTGGCTCAATGGTGGAGTGCCCCTGAGTTCAGCCCCCAGTAACCCCCCAAAACCTAAAACAACAACAACAGAAAACATTCTACATCTGCTCTGGTGATACAGCAACTAATTCTGTGTTTCCTTCAGTTTTGTGAAGCCTGCATGGGGTGGGTTTAGGTGGGAAGGAAATGATAGCTTCCCCAATGGATTTTTTGTTTGTTTTATATAAAAAAGTGGAAAGACAAACCAATTTAGAATCAAATTAAGCCATGATTTATAAAGTGGTTTCATTATTAAAAGTTTGTATTCACATCTATAAAATAATAACAATGATGATACCTATTTATGGAGATATTTTTAGGATTAAACGGTATAATTTGAGCACTCAGTATAAATTTTTAAATTCTAAATACAAGTCAGTATGTGTCCTTGAATCACATAATATTCCTGTTATCACGCAGTTAATTGTGTGTTGCAATTAAAATTACAACCTTTCCTTCATTGTGTGTGTGTGTGTGTGTGTGTGTGTGTGTATGTATTTTTTGGGTACCAGGTATTGAACTCAGGATCACTCAACCACTAAGCTACATCCCCAGCCCTATTTTCTGTTTTTATTTAGAGACAGGGTCTCACTGGATTGCTTAGCACCTCGCCATTGCTGAGGCTGGCTTTGAACTCATGATTCTCTAGTCTCAGCCTCCCAAAGTGCTGGGATTACAGTTGTGCGCCACTGCACCTGGCATCAATGCGTATTTTATTTAAAATTTCTGTGGGTGAGACTATTTAAAAATAATGTATATAATGTATTTATTTTTAGTTTCACAGTACTGAGGATTGAACCCAGGGCCTTGAACATGCTAGACAAGTGCTCACTATCTCTGAGCTACATCCCCAACAGATGTTTTTAAATCAAATATTAAAATATAGGAAAGCCAGTTGTCACTGCTGGATATGAACTGTCCCACCCCAAGCTCACGTGTGAGGCAATGCAGGAGCATTCAGAGGTGAAATCATTAGATTATGAGAGCTGCAGGCTGATCCTCCACTGATGTGCAAACTGGGTGGTAACTGTGGGCAGGGAGGTGTGGCTGGGGGAGTAGTTGCTAGGCTGTGCCTTTGGGCTAATGCATTTTGTCTTTGGTGAGCAGAGCTCTCCCTGCTTCCTGTTGCCGTGTCCTGAGCTACTTTCCTTCACCATGCCCTTCCTCCATGATGGTCCACCTCACCTTGGGGCCCAGCACTAGGGATTCACCAACCATGGGCTGAACCTCTGAAACTGTCCAAAATGGTCTTTTTCTTCTCAAATTGCTCTTCTGAGGTCTTTTGGTCACAGTGGCAAAAAGATGACTAAAACACCAGTGGATGCAGAGAATCCTGAACATTATTGATACTGGAAATATATTAATACATTTGAGCTGAAAATAACACATGGATATTATAGAAAAAGTATAATTCTCTGTGTTTTCTAAATATATCCATAGTTCTCAAGAATTGTGAATACAGAGAAAACTGCCATGCAAGGTCAACAAGTTCACTTCTGTCCACGGCCTCGACAGTTCGAGTGGCCTAACTTAGATATGATGAGTGTCTTAAGTTAAAACAATGATTCCCAGAAATACTGCAATAACTGTGTGACCCCATTGCTTCTGAGGGTTTTGCTAAGACCTTCTCTGGCATCTGTTCCTCTTCTGAGACACAGTGCTCAAATGTGACCAGGGACACATGAAGTTTTTCCCCTTGCTTCGTGTGCTCATTCAAGTTGGGGACTGGGAAACACATTGAGTATAGACACAGCCAGAGGCCAGAAGGACAATGAGCAAGAAAGAAACAGTAGGAGGTCACAGTAACCAGGGTGGCCTCGAACACAGAGGGGTGAAATGTACTCTCGAGTGGGGCAGAGGGTGAGGCCTGTAGTAGAGGTTTGTTTTTTCTTTCTTTTTCATTTTTTACTATGAAGCATTAATTTAGAAAATATAGAGTTTTTAAACACTGAATTAGACAGTCTTTTGTGGCAGTAAATTACAAGGTGTTATAAATCTTAAAGGGTCGACCCATTCTTATAAAGAATGTCTAAGCAGATTCCATGTTTCGGGCAGGCATAGGAGTGTACTCCATCCAGTTGAAATTTTACAGTCACCTGAAATGAATTTCAAAGCAAATTAGTAGGCCCTAAACCTAGAGGTTTGTGTTGTGCTGGCCTGGAGCGGGCCTCAGACTGTGAATGGCCCTGCCCCTGGCTACAGAAATTCCCCAGGGGATGGCATGGTGCACCTGGGACTCCGAACACAGATGCCAGTTGAATTCTAGAATTGCTTCCCATTGAACTGATCTGGTGTTTTCCTGCATGCTTGTGCAGATCAGTCAACACAGTCAAGCGAGCTGGGAATCAGTCTAGCGTCTCCACACTGCCCACAGTCCTGGTGCAGAGCACTGGGGTGGATGGATGGAGTCTAAACAGAGGCTTGACTCACACCTCGTTAGTTACTGCTCTATTCAAGAGACAAGCATTGGAAAATCCCTCTGGTCTTTGACTCAACGAGAGAATGAGGTTGATAGTT
Source organism: Geosciurus inauris (assembly GCA_004024805.1). NCBI lineage: Eukaryota > Metazoa > Chordata > Mammalia > Rodentia > Sciuridae > Geosciurus > Geosciurus inauris. Next base: position 21,792 of record PVHX01007454.1, on the reverse strand, counting down.
CTGGGCCGCCTGTTTTCCCCAGAAAGGGAAAGAGGCCAGTGGGGCAATCCGAAAAACAGTGACAGAGGAAGACTGGAACACACATCCACTTGTCCCCTGCATTGCAAGACAGCAGAGCCAGGTGTGCTCCTAGAAGCCCCACCTGCCGGCAGGACCGGAGAGCATTCTCCTTGGTGCAGCTGGGATAATCTCACCATCGCGAGGCTGGATGTGGGGATGGATTTCCACTTCTCAAACTGGTGTGTGTGTTACAACCTCTTTTCTCTGTGACTGTGCACCCCAGACTGTGTGACACCAGCTCTCAGCCTAATCCATACCCTCCCTGCACGTTTGCGTCCTGAGGGAGAATTAGGCATTTAGTTTTCTGGGTCCTTATCATGGCTTTGGGAATGTAAATTTGCATTAAGCTTTGTCTGTGTAAATAGAATTTTGACATAATAGGAGCATCCTGTGGTCTGGCTGGCTGCTGGCACATCATTTCAAGTTCATCTATCCCATACTGTGGCTTAATTTAAAGGCTGGATTACTCGAAAATGCATTTATTAAGTCTGACCTACTTTTTAAATATTTAATATTCCATTTTAGTTTCCCTGCAACAAGAGCAGCTTCAAGGTCTTCATGTTCTTGCCAATTTTCAAAGCATTGATATTGATTTGGATAATAAGACACTGTACAGACTCACTGTCCCCTACACCACTTTTGAGAGTGGTATTTAAAGCAATTAGTGCTCACAAGATCTTACTGGTACATGGGCATCCAGACTGCATTTATTTCTTATGAAAATTCTCTTGTTTCCCTTTCTTTTTACATGTGACTGCTGTTGCTGAAACAAAAACAACAACAACAACAAAAATCAAATAACACACAGAGATGTAGACACCACACACAGATCCACAATGGGAAAAGGAATCTGCTTCTAGTTGACTTAAGGCTTATTCTTTTGATCAAAAGTTATTAAGATTTGGGGAATGATAGATGAGCGGACAAAAGAGAGATTATAAATTACTAAGAGTATGTAGCAAAGCAAGCAGGGAGAGAGTGAAAGTTATGAGAAGCATATTTGTGACATTTAAGCCATATTTGGAGGCCAGTTCCTTGAAACAGTAGGTGAAGGAAGGATGTACTGAAACAACCAATCAAGGAGAACACAAGACACAGGCAAGACTGGGGTGAGATCTCAGGAGAAGGTGAGGTGGCTTGCAGCCGATGTTCTCTGGAGACATGCTCAACCTGGACCTTGAACACCTTGGGGCCAGAGTGAAGCCGGACATGGCAGTTCCACGGGGTGCCTTTGGGATTAGAGCTACTCTCACAGCGAGTTCCTCCAGCAGACCCACTCAGGAGGGATGATGTGATCCGGGTGTGAGTGCTCCACACTGACCAACAGAAAAGGGGCTTCCTGGAGTTGGGAAGTAGTTGTTGACCTTAGGATGCTCCTCCCTGGCAGGGCTAGCGCACGGTCAGCTTGGGAGATAGAAAGCACATAGGAAACACTTAGACTTGCTGCTATGCCACATAAATTTATTGCTCCAACTAGAACAGAAAAAACTGTCCTCAAGATTGGGAGGGGGAGGTCCTGGTGGAGCAGAAGACATGGGTTCTCCGTTACCACAGCCGAAGAATGCTGGTCCTGCAGGGACACGTTTAGAATAGCTAAGGGCTTTGCTTCATCTCCTGCAGAGCTGGGGAACGGCTTTAGCTCACTATGTGTGGAAAGAGAGTGACAGTGACTCTTACGAATACCTTTTTCAGAAAGACTGCAGCATCCTCAACTATCTTTAAGTCCCGAACAGAAAAACTCATGGAAATAAAGTACAGCGGATATAGAAGTAGGACTGAAACTGTGAAGGGCCGTTTACCACACACAAGCTGACGGCATGCTGACAGTTCTTATTAAGTCATACTTTCATTACCTTCACAATGGCGTGTGATCAGTGCACCTGTTCTTTTTGTTGTTTTCATTAGCTTTCATGCGGGGGATGCATGCTGCATGTAACCGCCTGCCCTGGAGCATGTGCATGTACGGCATGCACTTTGCACTAGATGAAATCTAATTATTTCCCCTTTATTACATTTTGAAAATGTGAACGTTTCCTCATTTGTTGCCATCAGATTTTCTGTTTGTCACATCTTTCGAGTACAGTGGCACCCTCTTTCTTGTATATACTACACATTTGTACTTCTTATCTAAAATGTTGGCTGTGACTTCAAGAATAATGTTGAATTACAGGGTTGATAATGGGTCTGATAATTTTGTGCTTGATTTTAGCAGGAATTCCTCTGGGTTTCACATTAATTAGGACACTTGAAGCCAGTTTGAGATATATTCCATTTATCAGAGTAAGATCTCTCTGTTGAATATCATGATTACTGACATCTCCTCTAATCAGGAAAATATTTTGTATTTTAAAATTAATTTTATTGCCACTCAAAAAGACTGGAGGGACTTTCTCTTCCATCACTTAGATGGGTTCTACACCCTAATTAGGCACCATGTAATAATATTTTTGCAATATTGGGATGTTCTTGTGATCTTGAAGTGTGTGTGTGTATGTGTGCACGCGTGTGCACGCACATGCATATTTGCCTTTGTGGATGTATAGCTACTATGGTTTCATTAATCTTTGTCTTAGGCTTGTTCACTTTATCAACTTCTCGTAGGCTGTGTGGTTTATACAACAGAGACTGGCCACACACAGTGGAACACACCGGTAATCCCAGAGACTCAGACGGCCGAGGCGGGCAGATTCCAAGTTTTATGCCAGCCTCAGCAATATAGTGAGGCCCTAAGCAACGAAGACAGCCCTTAACACAAAATAAAAAATGAGAAGGGCTAGGAATGAATCTCAGTTGTAAAGCACCTCTGAGTTGAACCCCAGCACCAAAAACTAAAATAAATAACAGAGATGGATTTCTCACAGTGCTGCAGCTGGAGGGCCAGGACTGGAGGTAGGCAGGTCTGGTGAGGGCTCTCTTCCTGCCTTCAGGTAGCTTTTTCCTCACCGGATCCCCATCTGACAGACAGACAAAGGGAGTGCTCTTGTGCCTTTGTAAGGGCACTGATCCTACCCTGAAGACACAGCCTCACAGCCTAGCACCGCCTGAAGTCTCGGCCTCCAACACCAGTGCCTGGAAGTTGGGTTATGGACACGACATCAGTCCATGCAGCTCTTTGAGGACTGCTGATCCCCTTCTGTTTTGAAACTCAAAGTAGTTAGGGAAGTATTCCTTGAGAGCGTGTGACCTCCTAAGACCTACAGACCAGATACTTTCTGAAAAGTTCTGTGGATCATTCTACATTTCCCCAGGGGGGAAAAATACTTTGGAATAAATACTTTTCAGTATGTTTTCAAATTTACCATAAAATTTTATATAACATTAAACATCCACACAATTTTAAAAAGAAAATCCTCTCTAGAATTGTGGCTATGGGCTCTCACTTGATGCTGAAGTTGCTGATTTGATTTTTCTCAAATTATTTAACTTAATACATCAGAAATTTGTCAGTCTTAAATTTCTTTCTGTAGCATGAGCCATTCTACCTTGACGACTTCCACTGTTATTTTTCGTGCTTCTCCTCATGTGAATCTATTCCTTCTGCTCCTGCCAGGACAGGTGTTCCCCTCAAGGCTCAGATGCTGCCTGGGCACAGGGCGGCTGCAGTGCCCATGAACTGGGTATGTCCAAGACCACAGGGGAACCATCTGCAGCGAGCGGTTGCAAAGTCTGAGTAGCCGGAGGCACCAAAGTTCTATTTATCTGGATGCTTCTGAGCCACAGCCACCGCTGGTTGGCAGGAGTGCACCTCTAAGCTGTCTCTCCTGCAGGAAGCAGCTTGTGGTGTGTGGCCCCCAGCACTGTACCAAGGACAAAAGCCTGATGGTCCCTGAACCTCAGAGCTGCAGGTGCCCAATGACACAATGGAAGCATCCAGTGGACCATGCCAGGTTTCTGAACAGCACCATGTGCATCTGTCATGTGCCTGCGAAGTCAAGCAGGGATTCTTGGTGGCCAGAAAGGAGAACAGCTCAGAAGCTGTTTATTTATTTTGCACTTTTGGTTGAGGGATTAATTGTTTTTCATATCTGTTTGGTTAGACAATTAAAAATATTTTTCACCTTACTATCAGTTCATCTTTTATACGCATCTGTTACTTTCTAAATATTCTGTGCTTGTTTTGATTTCCTCTTTGAAGCTAGTAATTACAAAAACTCTAAACTCAGTGTTTTGTTTGTTTGTTCAGCCCTTGGCTTCCAGCTTCCAGTCCCTGGCCCTGGCTGGAAACACCAGGTATGTCCAATGTCTCCATTTTCCTATTTGCAGCTTTGTGAGTCTGCACCTGGCCAGTGTCCTACACTGGGGCACTGTCCTAACCTGTGGTCGGACAGATCCCAGAGGCTTCCAGTGGCCTCTTGAGCTGGAGAAAAAGAAGAGAGCAAGACCCTGTGACTTGTGGAGGAAGAGCAGGGAGCCAGGAGAATTTAGAGATGGGGAAGGACCTGTTCTTTTCAGACTTCAGTTTTGTCATGAGCCGACACATTATTGCACTTAGGAAAACCTGCACTCCAAGGACAGTAAGCGACGGTGGCCTGTGGCCAGCGGCCAGCCCAGGGCGTCGCGCAAGGAGGGCGCCTGGAGCGAGGCCCGCGGAGGGCGAGGCTGTGCTCACTTCCTTGGATGGTGTCTGGGTGTGTGTTTCCCTCTTTATTCTCCCTCTTCTCCATTTCGGGGAGACCAGCCAGGAGACAGCTGAGGAGTCGCCACTGCACTGCAGTCTGTCTCTGTCCCCCAGGACCGCGGGCTTCTGAGTCGCCTGCCCTGTGAGTCCTGTTTCCTCCCGATTTTCGGTGCACCCGGGGCTGGCTTCCCTCCGCCCTCATCCTGCAGGCCTCTCTGGCTCTCCCTGCGCCCGGGCAGCGGTGCAGTCTGCGGCTCCCTCTCGCCACGGACGCCCCTCCTCGGCCTCTCTTCGGCCTCTCCTTGGCCTCTCCTCGGCCTCTCCAGGGCCAAGCCCACCACCGCGCTGTTCCCGGGCGGTTCCTTAATTCTGAGGTCCGTGTGTAGTTCCTCGTCGGAGCGCTCACGGCAGAACACCAGCTGTCACCCTTCATACTGCGGCCGCGTGTGCTGTGCCACCCCGTCCGTCCCGTCGGTCCCGTCAGAGTTCCGCTGGTGTGTCCCCAGCTCGCGGCGCCTCTCCACCCGCATGCACGGTGCCATTCTGGTCCTAGGCAGTGTTTTAACTTCTCTTTTTACAAACACTCTTGCCTCCTAATTCTTTCTTTTCATGGAAGCTAGTGGTATTCCATTAAAGAGAAGGAAGAAAAGGAAGTAAAAGCAGTCACACTACCTGCTCGCTTGCTTAAAACCTTCCAAACGCTCCTGATGCAGGGAAACTGGGCTGCAAAGCCACCAGCCGGCTCTGGGCTGTCCTGCCCCGGACCGTGAACATCCCAGCGGTTGACTGCTCTTCTCTGGCCGCACCACTCTCTCTGGGTTCCTGAAGCACCTCTCTTTCCACTTATTTACTTATCTCTCAATTGTGTGGTTATGTAGTAAATGTTGCCACTGCAAATAACACCATATTATACTTAGCGTTTTTGCAATTGCTATCATCTCATACTTAATTACCTAATACCTGTCTTCCCCTGTAATTGGGATGCTCTAAGAAAGCCTTTTGGCTTTTTATGATCCTACTTGTGAACTTTCATATTTCCAACACCTGGTAATCCTAATGCCTGACCTATAATAGATACTCAAAGTCACTTATCTAGCAAATTGAAAATGTAGAGAGCACACAGAAACACATAATGGAACACGTTTGATAAACAACAATTGAAAAATCTAACAAAAAGTTAAACCAATGGAAATGGCATGAAGGAGCCTAGAAATCGAATCTGTCTGAAAACTAATTCTTTCTGAAAAGAGGTTCCAACACAGCTCTTAATGAATATCAAGGTGATAAATTCTATTTATCTTTCAGTGTACTGATTCAACACTCTCGCCTCCCTAAAGCCTTAGGAACCTGTTGTAGTCTCCCATCATGAATTCTAATGAAGTTTTTCCTGTCTAATCTCCCTTGTTATCCAAGACCTTCACAAGAGCAAAGACCTTCCTTTTGTACTTAACATCCCATTTTGTGCATATTAAGTAATCATTAAACCTCTACTAAATAAATAAATAAGTTCAGGTTGGTTATGACAGAATACTAAATATCAGAGAATGCTAGCGGACGAGAAGACAGTGTAATAGATCACGATTACACAAAATACAAATGAATGCAAAGAGGAGCAGATAGCCCTAAAACTCCTTGCTTTCACTTGGAACCTTCTAGTCTCTTCCCACCACTCGCTCTGTCTTCCCTGTGTCCTAATTCCAACACGTCCTAGGATCACACCCAACTCCCAGGCATGCTGGAGTAATCTCAGGGATTGCAGACCCTAAGACAGCAATTCATTTTTATGCACCGGGACTTTGGTTACCAGTGGTATAATATTGCATATGATTAATTCTGCCATGAAACATGCGTGTTGAAACTGATGCTCGTTCCTGTGAGAGGCGCAATGCCTAGTTTCCTGAAATCTGTGGAGAGTTCAAAGAGGTGCACAGAGGTATCATTTGCATGATATTTACATAAATTTACATTTATGTATAATCCTATTAATTTTACATAAGAAATGCACCTAATTGGAAAGACAATAAGATTTAATCTTATCCCTATAAAAGAATTTTAACTATGTGAAGAAACTGGATAATACAGGAAATTGGAAAAAGATACAGAATATAATATAAAATATAGTAATATCAGACGTAAACACAATATAATATAAAAATATTGGAAATAACTCCCCATTATATAAGGATTTCTATTTACAAAACAGAATTAAAACAGTGTCTTAATTCATCAGATGCCCACTGGGAATGTTTTAGATACGCAGATTAGAGATGACACCATTTCTTCTAGTCTCTTCCCGCCAGTCACTGTGTCTTCACTGTGTCCTAATTCCAACACCTCCTAGGATCACACCCAACTAGTCACTAGAAGACGACTAGAAGAAACTGTCCCAGAAGTTAAAGGCTGATCCAAGGTCAAGGTTTAAGTTCTTGAGGAATCACAACTTGAAGTTTGGAGTTGAGCCTCCAGAGCTGAGGATCCCCCGCCTGTGTCTGGTGGAGTGAGCATCACTGTGACGGAAAGGGGCCACGGGAAGGAGGGGTGGAGAAGCTGCACCAGGCCAGGGTCTCCTTCAGCTCAGGCCTCACTCCTGCTTCTCTAAGTCTTCACTCCCGCTCACCCAACACACGGGAGGAAATTCAAGGCCGCCACTCTCTGGGAACTTCCACCTTGAAAGGAGAGCTTTTACTTTTTAAAGTGGAATGCACCATGAGTTTGACATTGCACTTGCTGGAGCACCATGTGAGTCTTCCTTGTGTCCTTCAACGCTGGCTTAAGTGCAGCTGAAGGCCCAGGAGGACTCTTAATCAAACCCCGTTTGAGTCTCAGAACTCACATGGTGACATTAGAAGCAGAAAGGTGGCTTGTTGATAGCACTAGAGCCAGTCCTGCTCAGGACTGTGAAGGAGCAGAAGAGGAGACACGGACACCCAGCTGTGGGAGGAACTCAAGCCCCTGTGTGGACAGAATGAACCAGAGTGGAGACTCAACTCTAGGAAACCCCTGAATCTAATAAGCAATTGACACCAACCACAGCATCGTTGTCTCTTCCTGTAGGCGCTGTGCCCACACAGGCTGCTCCACCTCTGATCTCTTCTGCACACCCACAAAGCAGTTTTGTTCTGCAGCTTGTTTGGTGAGTGAGCCGGTGCTGGAATAGATGGTGTGATACATCCAAGGCCTGATGCCTCGTGGGGCAAGGTGCACACTATGGTCTCTTTAGTTCCAAAATCATTTTTAAAACATTGGTCCTTTAGACTGTTGACAAACAGTAGCCTGAAGAAGCAGAAAGCTGTCCATTTGCACAAGAACACTGCTGTTCTACTCGCATCTGGCAATGTGAGGATCAAGGCTAACAGAGCTGCTGGATTGCAGAGCTGGCAGGACCTCAGCTCCAGACCAGGGCTCTGTTTTCCAGACACAGTTTGCTTCTGTTTTGTTCCCTCTTTCTGCTCAAGCTGACTCTCCGTGCATGTGCTACATATCATCATGCTACATATGTCGCTGGGTGTGACAGTCCTTCTGTTTGGGTCCCAGTAGATGGTATCAATCACAAGAACAGAAAAGCCATATGGTAACCTGCTGAGGCAGAAGGTTAACAGTTGATGGGAGACAGGGCTCCACCCAGAACCTAAGACTTCCTTTGCATTGAGAATAATTTGTGTTCCCACATTAGCATGGATGAGATTGGCAGTAGGTTCAGGATCCTGGTACAGTACAGCCATGGTAGTCCACCCCACAGAGTTGCTGTAATAATGACATTTATAAGTAAATGATGATATGTATAAATGATATTGCTATTTGTTTCAATGGAAACATTTCTAAAGCCTGCATCACTGGTTTTCTGAGTACCTGGTGAGATCATATAGTTTCAACTGGTTAAGTTTGAAAGTCACTCTGGGGTGGTATTCCAGTAAAGCTTGGGACAGGTGCAGCTGTGGAAAGGGAGCTGAACAATGCTTGCTGCTTGCTGAAGACATTTTTAACAAACATCATGATTACTCAAGATCCCAGTATTTATCTACCTAACTTTTCTTTCCTTCTTTCTTTTTGTTCAGTGAATATAAAGTTGTCAATTTTGAAGAGTAAGAGTAGTTACAAAATATCACTGTCATCAACACAGTCTCATTCATATCTTACACTTATTTCACTTTTACAAAGTTTCATGCTGTGATATAAAATACATAGCCTGTGTTTCACTTTATCAGGAAAATGTACCAGTGTTTCAGCATGCATGATTTTTATACCGCCCTTCATTCGTGCGCCTCAGTGTCGTCACCAGCCAGTCATTATTTCATCACCCTGCAGGGTGTGGAGAGAATGGTGAGCTGCACAGTGGAAAATGAAAAGCAGCTCAAACAATGTGCATTGGCTCACATACACTTACTGGTTAGCTTTCTTTGTAAAACCTTTGAAAGCTTCTTTCAGCTTTTTGTTGTTTTCCAACCATGAAGATGCACCATCTTTATTCACTCCAGTATCAGTCATGGGCGTTCCACATTGCCTTTCTTATTAACAGTTCTGTTCAACTTCTGCCTAACTCAATGCTTTTTTTCTTTATTCATATTAATTTCACATTGGAATCATCATTGCCAACATCCTTCTAGTTTAATCCAGTTTAGTTAACATAAGTTCTCACTTGATACCAGAACTTGGGGCCTGATTGGAGTCAGAATGGTCCTGCCCTTGTTCTTTCAATGCACAGGGGCCTGTGGGGAAGTGGACACAAGTGGAAATAAGTGCTGGTGGACTGTAAGGCGACCTGTCCATGATCCTGCTGTGAGAGCAGCTGCAAGGCCCGTGGCATTTCTAGCCACCAGGGAGGGGGCTCCAGGGTTGTTGCCGGGCAGAAACCAAAGGCCTAGGAGGTCCAGAGATACTTCCTTCTGTGTGTACAGGAATGGAACCTTTTAAAGGTTTTACACAGGGTGACATTTAGTTCATATTATTTAACTTTTCACTTGGCTTTAGGTCTGTATTGAATTATAACTTTATGTGAAATAATATGCACAGATTTTGACATGTGTGCACCCATTGTGAATGTCAGTTACCATTCACTTTAAACAGCAGAACATGTCCAGAAATCTCAGAAGTTTCTCTGTGACCACTCCAATCATGTGTGCCAAAGGCCACCACCCTCTTTACCTCCACCTTCATGAATTCATCTGTCCTTTCTTGGACTCCCCTTAATCAGTGCTGTATCTGTGAGATTCATTCATGTTTCTGTATGTATTTGTAGTATTTTCTTCTTAATTAATGTGTTTTAGACCATTTCTTGGGTCTATTCTCCTGTGAGTGGACACCCTGCAGATCCTGTTATGACTGATGCATGGTTAATGTGCTTGTTGGGGAAATCTGGCAGTGGCTGGGGCTGGACTAGAGCTGTTAAAAGTAGAAATGGACAAAAATTGGATTTTCCTGGGAGATGTTTAAGACCCAGTACATGATATGAGTTCAAGAATCAAGAAGGGGAGAAAGCAAGAGGGCTGCTGGGATTTCTCACTGGTAGCCAAGGTCGGGGATCTTGGGTTCACGTGTTTGGAGGGGAAATCCTGCACTCTGTTTTGGACAAGTCCAGTATAGACGCAATGAGGATGTTATGGGGTCAAGAACCAGACACGGGATACCACAGGGAAGAGAAGAACGTTCGACTGTTCTCATAATGACATTTTACTAGTCCAGGGGCGCCGTGCCTCGACTGAGCCGTCCGGCTATCCTGAGTTTCCTCCTTTCACTGTGCTGACACAGAGGGCTTTGCAAGCCTGTGTATCAGAAGCCATCTGCACAGGTGGGCTCTGGGATGGGTCCTGATGTCCTCCCTCCTCCTGCCAGAAGGGTCCTTACCGATGTCCTCCTCGTGTCTTGGCCCACAGGCCGTTGCCAGGGCCTTCACCTCTGCGATGAGGCTGAGAGGTTGAGAAGAAGTGAAGCCGTGGCTGTGCACAGCCACCTCTGAGGCACAGGCCGCAGGATCCTGACAGTCGAGAGCAGCCCGGAGCCTTAGGGGCGAGAGTGGCAGATGTAATCCAGCCGTTCAGTCAGCACAGCCTACATTGCGATTTCCATATTTAATACCTATTTTCAGAATTAATACAATTAAAACTTTGAAATAGTAAATATTAATCCATAATTCAAGTAATATTTTCATATTTTAGAATATTTCTCTCTAACCTTTTCAGGGAAATTTACATTTTTATGAACGGTATTCCTACATTCAAATTCTACTTCTTCCTAGAACGCTAAAGCATAAAATCATTTTTGTGCCCACGGAACATTTTCTTAGTCTCAAGGAGAACCATAAAGGTTCAGGCTATCACCTTGATTGAAGAGTTTTTAAATCCCCAGGGTTCTCCTTCCATCCCTCCAGGCTGCCTTGACCACAGGCTCTCTTGCTCAGGGTGGAAGCTATTAATGGCCCTGGCCGAAATATATCTTCTTCTCCAGTCCTGCTCTTCCACCTGCACACCGCATGCATGTGCTGCACCCCTGATCTGATGGATTCCAAGCCCTTTCTTGCTGGCCCCTTGCCTCCAGTCCTCTGCCCCACTGGCTACTGTTCCTGCCCTGGCCTCCTCGACCTCCCTGCCTCTGCCCTGGCCTCCTTGACCTCTCCACTTCTTCCTTGGCATCCACCTGTCAGGTCCCTCTAGAGTAGAAGTCAACTTGCCCTGTTTTTCTGCTCAGAACCACACAACCACCCACCCCCATGTGTCCTAAAGGAAAACAAAAGTTCTCATATCTCCCCAGGGCTGCGGTCCCCTCCTGACACTCTGTCCGTTCTCGCTAGGCTTCAGCCTTCTCCGTGCCTTCAACTCCCTCGGCGTTTTTCCACCCAAGCCCAAGTGTTGTGGCCTTGATGCCTCCAGTCCTAAGCATGCTGGCCCCTGGACCAGCAGAAAGCTCCCTGGACGTCAGGGTGTGTCTCGATCAGCCCAGAAGGGCGGCTTCTCCACTGCCGGGCCTTGCTCAGACCCTACAGGCTTACCCCCAGAGACCCACCTCGTGGCTGCAGGGGACCTGCTGTGGCTCTCGGGTGCAAGTCCTCATTCCACTGTCCTGTGTGTGTGGACTGCCCTTCAGACTTTCCAGCAAACTAGTAGTCAGGCTCTGAGTGTCCGTCTTGCCCCTGGGAATAACTGCTGTCCCTGGCTGCCTGGTTTTCCTTTGAAGCCAGACTCACATGGAGCTTGCACGAGCTGCAGCCTCCAGGGGCCCTTGGCATCGAGTGTTGAGAGACCAGGCTGAGCCCATGCTGTGGGAGGCCACCCAGACCTAGGACTGTGGGTTCTCAGTGCAGGGCGCGCATGTGAGGGGGCAGAGAGAGGACGCGGTGCCTGTGAGGACTCCCGTGGCCATGGAGACCGTGTCTGTACTTGTTCTTAGTAAAATCATGAAGCCAACAGGGCAAGTGCCTATGAGCTGGACCTGGACACTTGTCACCTCTCTGTGGGTGCTGGGCACACGAGCATCGCTGGCGGCAAGGAAAGCTCAGAAACGTGGCCTGGCCTGTGCTCAGGAGTAAGAGGAGCTCTTCACTCCTGGTGAGCAACTAGCAGCCTCTGCCAGTCTCACGTTGCAGTGCCTGCAGCTGGGGTGATGTTCACAGTCCTCGGCCACGACCGAAGGAGACAAAAGAGTGTGCACATCGTGGGGGTTGCACTGTCCCTGAGTGGTCCTGCACTGGGTCTCCCCAACGAGCACAGGGGTGTGTTCAGATGGAGTCTAACACACAGCAGGCGGATAGCACATGGCACAGGTGACGTGTTAGTCTACATCCACAGGAGGGAAGAGAACGGGGGAATGTAGCTTCACCATTTGGACTTTGGATGGAGGAACCCAGTAGAGCCGTTGTGAAATGCTGTGTGTCGGGGGCGTGAGGGTGTCTGCAGGGTGCTGCGGGACGGTGGGCAGGCCAAGTTGCCACGCACCTGTTTCTGGCTCTCAAATGCAGTGGGTTCTGCATCGTGTTTTCTCTGCCCTTATCTTCAAGGAGACAAGGTGTCTCTGGCTGACAGAAATATGACTCAGGACGTCCAGTGGTTCCTGCAGGGGCCCTGGCCTCTGCTCTACACGCTGCCCAGGCTTATCCCTCTCCCGCTTGCGACACATGGTGGATCAGGGAACCAGATAAGATGACTGCTTATTGACAATGACTGCAGAGGTCACAGTTCTGAGCTGTGTCTCACTCTGGCTGCCCGGCCCAGCCTCCCCTGGGGGGAGAGCGCCCCCTCATGGTCTATGAGGGAGTCAGATACTCTTGCTCTGGGTTTAGTTGTAAATTAAAGCGTGCATATTGACATAAAAAGACAGCACAATTAAAGAATACCTTGAAATAACATTCAAGTCAAAAGTCAGTTTTAAATGTTGGACTACATAAATTGATGAAAAACAAAATTGCATATTTATCACACAACTAGATTTTGTATCTCTGTAGATCTCTGAAATCATAGCATTTTTCTGTTTAGTCTCTGAAATTCAGATTTTACACAAGAATTTTTAGTTATGAGCTCCTTATTTCATCACTATAAAGTTATTCTGATTTTTAACTATATATTTATTTGATAAGAGATGGTCAGCTGTCTAGAAAAACGTAAAATAAATGATTAACCTCTATATTGAAACCTAACATAGCCAAAGTCTATTGCAGGGCTGCTGTTATTTTGCCTGTGTGTACTTTTGTGTATGGAAGTTTCAGAGAAAACTTACAGCTACATCTGAATCCTCTCAAAAGTAAAATTGGGGAATAAAGAATTTTGATCTTTAAGTGAAATATTAATAATAAAATGAAATAATACTATTAAGGATGATTGATGTGTTTATATAAATATTTTTAAAAAATAATTTGTAAATAAAAATATAAAAACTCCTCTTAGAATAATTTCATAAAATTGCTGGCTTAGGAGTTATTTCATCTTTTGTGTAACTTTGCACAAATGTACCTTCAGTTTGGACTTATTCTTGACATGCCAGCCAGTGAACAGATACTAAGCGGAATTGACATAGAGTTACTCATCTATCGATTTATTAACAAAAATATTCTTTACACAAGCACCAAATACAGTTTTCTGGATATACTTTGTATGGGTGAATTAGAACCACACCCCCAGCAACCAAGACAGCTTCCTGAAACCATGTCCTGGAGCAGAGCGTCCACCCTGGCTGGTCTTCATGAGAGCAGAACTCATGTTGGGGTGTGTCCATAGAGCAAACAGTGGGCAACTGTCTGACCAGATGGCAATTCTTTCTCATTGATCACAGTTTCTATTAATTTTCTTTACCTCAATAAATTCTTAAAAAAATTGAAATTACAAAATAATTAGCAACCAGGAGTAAGCTGTGTACAAAATGAACTATTCTTTCAGTTTAGATTAAAAGCATGCTTGTTACAATAAGAATTAAAATCCCAAATCGTCATTGGAATTCTGAGTTTCCCCATGGGGCCTATTGGCAGGTTCACATCGGTAGGTACCAAGTTTAATTGCTGAATGGCTTTGGGTTTTTTTTTTTTTTTCAAATTGTTTTTGTTTCATTACAGATATGTTCTAAAGATTTTTAAATATTTTATTTTTTGGAAAAATGAAACAACACTGTTAGCCTCTGTGTTGCCACAGTCCTAAGCCCATACTGTGTATTAGCAAGATGAAAAGAACGTTAGTCTCAGTATCAATTACAGGAATAATTGATTTCCAGCATTCACAGGCTGCCATCTAAACAACTTTAGAGTTATTGATCTCTGCTATGTCCGCTATGTCTTGAATCTCTGAAAATTTCTTACTCTGTTCTAAGATCACCTGATGGCATGGGCACAGCCCACTGAAAAAGCTGTTTTCCTGTAAGTCTGCATTAAAATAGGATTGTTGTATTTGATGCTTCAGATATTTCCAGAAGATCATTTTATTTAGACACTGTCTTTCAATAACCACATCAATCAGAGCACGGGATTTCCTTAGCATTCCCATCTGCATCGGAGTCAAGCTTCCCAAGCAGCCTCTCCCTTACCCCTTCTTCTCCTGCTGGCAATCAGCTATTTCAAAAAAAAAAAAGTTCCTTCTTGCTTATGAGAACGGCATCACCACGACAGCTGCCTCTTGGATGGCCATGTGCCACAGAGGCAGGCAATCTCAGCGGGAGCAGCTTAACCCTAATCAGAGCAGCATCCCTGGGACAGTGGGGCCACTGTTGTCACAAGCAGGAAGTGTGGCGGACGGGGGGTTTCCAAGACAGGCCCCAAGGAACGAGCGGAGCACGACACAGGTGCCAGCCACCAGAGACGCCGACTCTGTGCTCTTTCTGCAGCTGACCTTTTCAAGAAAGTGGGCCTCATCTCATCCATCGCTGTGACAAATGTAAGCCCACGTCACAGAGCACTGGACACGGGGGCTGCCTTCCAGTAGATTGTCCCCAGGTCCCCAGCAAGGGACGAATGCGCCAGTGACTGGATACTGCCATCATTATCTTTACACGTAGACTGTTGCGGGGGGCTTTCTGCTGTGACTTCATTTAGACGCACAATGTCATAAAGCCAATTGCCAATCGGACGCACTGCAGTTCTGTAGTTCAGATTTCCTTCAGCGCCAATTAAATAAGTCCTAACAGAGCCAAGACCGTGCATGGGCAATCTCCACTGCTATTTGTGTGTTTGAAACTGAAATGCTCTTCACCCACGATCTTAAACAAAGATTGCAGCAGACGGTCTTATTTCCCGTATAAGAACTTGAGAAATCTTTCATTACTATGACATAATGAGCCAGTTTTGGTGTATGGCACATCAGGGTGGTATATTCAGACATGCCGAGGTGATGGAGTCTGTGCACTGAAAACTCCCTTTGCTGCTTGGGTTTCTCTGAGTTACCTCTGGTCTGGATACAATTTCAAGAGTTCTTTACTTTTTTACAATATTAAACAATAAAAATATTTTTCTTTTTTCTTTGTATTGGTGCATTATAATTATATAGGGATTCATTGTTCTACATTAGTACGCATACATAATATAACAGTATAATTTCATCAACTCACCACCAAAAAAGAAAAAGAAAAAAAATAACCCAATCAATAAATGGGCAAATGAACTAAACAGACACTTTTCAAAAGAAGCAACGCAATGGCCTACACAGTGAACATCTTCACAAAGTACTCCTCAGTGCAGACAGAGCTAACAGGCCCGGCTGGTGTCTGCCTGTAGTTCAGGTGCCTGGAAGTGAACAAAACATTTTCTGAGCTCCCAAGGCATTTTAGTGCTTATTATTTTTTAACAAATCCATTATTTATTTTTCTCAGCCAATAAGAAGTATGTCTCGTGTAATTTTTACTAAAGAAAATTCTTCATCTCTCTTGATGAACCTAAAGAATGGTCTAGTCATCTTCCTTCTCCTTCCATGTCTTTCCATGTAGAGCACAGAGAGGAGAGAGGGAGGGAGGGAGGGACGGGGAGAGAGAGAGACAGACAGAGAGGGAGGGAGGGAGAACACTGGGGCACCATAGAGAGTGGGAGGGAGAACAAAGCTGCATGCGCAGAGACAGGGAACGTGGACAGGAAGGCCAGATGGCTTTCCCCAAGCCTGTTCCTGTGTCCTTGTAATAATGGACTATTTTCACTTGGTACAGTCTTTAATGAAATTATTATATTTTCCACCCAAACACTCCTAGTTAAATAGTTTCCATCCACTGTTTCCCTGGTTTTGATGTGTAGTTAATAATAAAATCACCTATGTCACAGAGCGCTGTGGGCTTCTGATGAAATGATGTGAAAGGGCTTAATAAGCACACACATAGATGTGCATGTGATCATAGAAACTGAATGTGCCTGTTTGAGAAAATATTTTTTCCCACTGGAAATAATCTTGGGACTCTGTGTCTCCAGTGTATCTCTTTAAGAAATGTAAGACTAATGGGAATTTTATTCCTCGAACATTAACACTTAACGTGCTTCAGTAGCTGGGGAGGGGGGTCTAACTTCTAAGTATAATTTGGTTTGACAGGGAAAGTGTGAAATAAAATGTTGTATTATTTCTGGAGAAAACATAGTAAGAAATCTATCCATTGAACAAAATTTTTAAAGGATATGTACAGAAATCTCATCACATTTAAAAGAAAAGTGGAACATTCATCAACCAATTTTTAGTTCCCTTCACTTTGTGTGCCTAGTCACATGACCAAGTTTTCATCATTACTGACAAAATAACAGAAGATTTCGAAGTAGCACGAAGTTCACTGAAGTACCTTCTCTGTGCAGGGCGCCATGAGAGGTGGCATAGGAGTAACAGCAGTAATGGTAATGGCAGTTTGGCGATCTTTTTCCTGAGAATTTAAAATCTGCAGGGGAGACACTTCCAGCATCAGCTGCCTCAGCCCAGCTGCTGTCAAGCTCCAGCAAAGTGGACGCAGGATGTGACCAGAGAGAAGCAGCCAGGTGTTGCTGCCCTGCCCGGGCTGAGGGCAGGCTACCTGACAAAGCACTCTGCAGATGCCAACGTACTTTTATAGGACTAAGCAAAGGTCAGGAGGAAAGCACTGTACACCAATATTAGGGAAGACTTTACAGACTGCCTGATGGGAAGGGATATTTTAAATACCAGTTCTTATAAGTGGTCAGCTGGTACTGCTGATAGAGCGCCATGATGGAACAAACCTCGGCAACAGCCCAAGGAAACCCGCAAAGCTGCATGGTCTCACCACCAGCAGGTGGTATGCATCCTTCAATTTTATCCTAAATACTGTTTTACAGAAATCAAGGAGGGATGCACCTGAATTTGTGCTAGCTCTTTGATGAGTATTAAAAGTTACATCACTAAGTTAATACAATTTCAGTGTTTATATAATATTCTTTGATGAAATACATTACAAATGTATTTTCATCTTTAAATTATTCATATGCTTTCTTAACTCTTCCCCATTAGTTGTTATAATTTATCTTTCTTCCAAAGCATCTCTATGTGGATGTACGGTGTCAAAAATCTCTGCAAATTGAATCACAAATGCTTTATTTTATTGCTGTTTAATGTTCATTTCTACAAGTAACAAGCAATTGTAATTAGAAATTTAGGTTATAAATGTTTGTACTTTATATAATTTTTGGACACACTCTACTGGATTATCTCTAAAATCAAATATGAATTCATATATATCACCAAAAGCTTGGTTAGGAGAGGATCCTGTCCTGGAATGATTCTGAATTGAAGGACCAGCTTGGGTGTCTCCTCTGCGGTCATTTCATGCACATCAAGACATGGAACTTTCATAGCTCATAAGGCTACATGCAGTCCAGGCCTGGTGCTCAGAGAGATCCTTGTGGGAAGTGGAGCATCATTCCCTGGATGCTCTCCTTGTCCATCCCTGCTCTCTGAGTGCCTGAGGTTGCAGAAAAGGCTCCGGGCCTGCAGTCTGCCATGCAATCGGAGGGAACAATGTGCAGAGGAGGCCACAGGCTTCCGAGGCTGATGGACTTGGGCACAAGCACTACCTGCTAACGCTGAAATACCTACAAAACAACAGCGGCCACATATTCCTGAGTAAATGACTTAAACATAACACAATGCTCGTAAAGATAGGAGGTGTGGTCCCCGTGGTTCTCAATGCATGGGATGTTGGCAGCACTGAATCATGCCATTTTTATATTTTTGTTTGGTTTCTATTTCGATTTGTCGCAAGAGTTACACTAGTTTTTCTTTCTTTTAAGCTATAGCTTGCTGTCTGTTCTCTCTTTTCTTCAGATTGCCTGTTGGTGAAGTTCACTAGCTCTTCTTTCTGCCATTGTTGTATTTCCATTTCACATGTTTACATTTCAAGAAGTTTTATCTGATCTGTTCGAGTAGTTTAATTTTAAATGAGGCTCTCCATGGGCTTATTCATTGCGGTCTCCATTCCATATTACATTTGCTGCTTTAACTTCCTTCTCTGTGTTCGACATTTTGGTCATTCAGGAAGCTTTTATGTTTACTTACTTTGCATTCTCCAGGGCTCATATTTTCCTCTCTTTTCACAAATTTGTTTTTTTTTTTTTATTACATGGAGAACAATTGTGAAGCACGATCTCATCATCTTCTGCAGAGTGTGACTTTATTCTGGCAGACTGACAGCGATTCCAGTGGCGGCAAAGGCGGGTTCCGACTACCCTGAACTTGTGGAGGCAGCCTCTGCTGGTTCGCTGCACTGTGGTGCGTGCTGGAGAGGCCCGAGGCATCTGCTAAGCTCTATTCTGGTGGGTGTCAAACTCCAGATTCTGCTGCCCTCCTGGTGGCAGAGCTGCAGGCACCTCAGAGAGCCTCCCACCTCCCACAGAGCTTGTCTCTCTAGGCTCCTGGAGTCCCCACCTCACAAATACAGCCAGCCACACATTTGGTATGCAGAGTTCAGAGCTTCTTGTCTGTGGCTCCCCTGATCCCACCACTGTGGCATCCTGCAGCCCCATGGCTGGCATTTCAGACCCGTGACTCTGGCTTTCTGCTTGGGTCCCAGAACCTCACACGGCCGTGACTGGAAATCCTCCAGGCAGAAAAGCAGCAGAAGCCTGGATCTCACTCGTCCTTGGAGCTTCATCCTCTCCCAGATCCTCCAATGACTCCCAAGAAAAGGTTGTAAAGTACTGGGAGCACACGCTGTCACCATGTCCCTCGCCAGTGTCTTGGCCTGTCTGTGAGCCACCTGTGCACAGGGAGTTGTGGGATAGTCCCTGGGTCACTGGGCCTTCTGCCACTACAGCATGTGGACCCTGGCATGTGTGGCAGGAGCCCCAGCACTGAGAGCCGTCCTTCTACTTTCCTCCGGCCTGAGGCCCATGGACGACTCCAATAGACGTCGTGTCGGCTGGAGATCAGTGTCATGGAGATGATGTACTCAAGATTGTGGAGCAGATACAAAACAGTACCTCAAAGACATAGTCCTGAAAAAAGATAAAAGAAAGATATGTGCACATGTAAACCAAGCCATTAGCATCTTAGCACCAATAGTCCAGCGAACAGGAAATCGGAAAGGGGACCAGCATGGACACCAGAGTGCAGGTGTCCTTCTGAAAAACTCCTTATCTTCCAAACACGCTCTTGGGATGCCACCTGGAAAGAGTGACTACTTCTGTGTGTCTTTAGTTTTTGAAAGAAAATAATTGACTGCTACGACTCCAGCAATGCTGTGGTTGTGGTCTCACATGGACTCTGGCACCGTCGAGGGGACTGGATGGAAAGAGCGTCATGTGCTGTGCCAGGGCTCAGCCCTGGTCCTTGGCATGCTTGGTGCCAGCCTCAGGTTCACAAGGGTCCCGTGCCTTGTTGCACGGCCCACGTGTCATGGTGTGTGGGCGCAGAGCTTCGGCTGTCTCAAGGGACCCTCTTGGGAAGCCTTGTACAGACATGCCTGGCACAGATGATGGCCTCTGTAGGTAAGTGACGGACTTGTATTTTCTGGATCTACCTCATCAGATCTTAGCTGAGCTGGACTATGGGCTTCCCTTCCTGATACTCCTAAGCAGACAGAAAGCCACATCTGAGAAGCAGCAGCTAAATGTAAATAAATTCCTTTTAATCTTTTAACAGAGCAGCCTCCCTTTCAATGTCATTTCTTTGTATGTCAGGCCTGAAGTCCGGGATAACTCAGTGTGCTCATGTTCTCTCTGTTTCCCTGTCATTTCAGGAGAACAGAGGATGATTAAAGCTACATCTGTGGTCATATTAATGTCATTAATCAACACATCCTTGGCAAATTGTTTGTGAAACCAAATGCAACTACCCCTTAACATGGAAGTTCATCATCAGGCACAAAATGGAGTCACCTCCCCAGTCACAGAGTTCACGGTTGGAGATGCTGCGATGGCACTCTTCACAGCAGGGAGAAGCACGTGAGGGTCTGAAGCCGCGTGATCCAAGTAGAGATTCAAAGAAACTGGTTGGAACCTTCGTGTGGTAGCATTTCTCTTCAGAGTGTGAAGGAGACCGCTGCACTGAAGCCATTGTTTTGCTGGTTGGGCAAAATAGACTTCACCCACAGGAACGGTAACCTCCACCAACAAGAATCTCTTGAATAAAATGGCAATTCTGCAGTCCTGTTTCTCATGTCATTTTGTGAAATGTCAAGCAATGGATTGATTTGCACATGATAATATGTGCAAATTAGAGTGCCAATGTGAGAGTCACTGTGCAGCCTTATGAAATTGTCAGAAAGGAGACACTCGAAGCTGTGAGATCTGACTGTGGCACAAGCTAGGGACACTGGTGCATGAAGTAAATTCTACTTTTGGATGAGGGGTGTCTTTCAGAATCATTAAAAATTAATTATCATTTTAATTGTACATATTTATAGGCTGTAGTGTTATAATTTGACACATAAAATATGTAATGATAATTAATAAAAGTAGTTCACATTTCCATCTGTAAGAATATTTAGATTTTTTGGTTATCATGTGATAAGTGCACATATTTATGAGGCACCATGTGATATTTCAATAGATGTACAATATATACTGACAGTATTGTGTTTTCAGAATCCTCAAAAATATATATCAGCCAGTGCAGATGGAAGACGCCACCCAACCCGTCAGCAAGTTGGTTACTTCCTCCATCTGGAGAGCCACTTGAGCAACACAGAAATACTTTGTGAGACTTAAGAGTGATATAACTGGAAAATAAGACATTGCTACATCAACAATACAACTCATAGCTCACAACAAATTCTCCCTTATGCATAGATCAGAGGCCACGTTCCATTATCTGTCTTAAAAATGCAGGGGCAACTACTCATCACCCAATATTTGAGAGCTTCCAAGAATAAAAAAGGAATGAAGATAAACAGAAAAAAATCAGAGAAAGTAGTTCAGGGGTAAAATTGTTGTATGGTGTAGATGTTAGGTGTTCCCCGCTCCCAGAGCTTATGTGTGAGGCAATGCGTGGAGCTTCAAAGATGAAACGGTTGGGTTATGAGATCCTTACCTAATCAGTGTGTTAGTCCCTGGATAGACATTAACTGGGTGGGAACAGTACATAGGTGGGGTGTGGCTGGAGAGGCAGGTCACTGGGGGTGTACCTGTGGGGTTTATATATTATTGTGAGAATAGCTCCCCCCACTCCTTTCCCTTTCCCTCTCCCTCTCTTTTTCTATCTCCCCCTCTCCCTTCCTCTCTCTCCCTTCCTCCC
>PVHX01007453.1:64000-91365 GCA_004024805.1 Geosciurus inauris | reverse complement strand
AGAAGCTGTACACACTATTCACTGAAAATATTTGTTGAGGCAAATAGAAAAAAAAATTATTACAATCATAATTTTTCTAACTTTGCACAAAATTATAAGCAGATTACATTCTTCATATTAAACATCTTTATATGCACTTTCAATGAACAGTATATATATATATATATATATTTATATATATTTTTTATCAACCATCTTTGCTATACCCATTCCCCTTTCCTGCCCCCCACCTCCTCATCTTTACCCGCTTCAAACACTTACTGCTAACAAATTCATTAATACCGACTATGTATCCCACACAACACTTGGGACTGAAAAGCCCTAGGCCACTTCTTGATCTCAGAAAGAACTGGGACCAGGATTCCAATGCCCACCCTGCCCTAGCTCTGTCACACACAGACTGTGGATTTCCCCCGGGTAGAGTTATCTACAGGGTTCAAAGTGTTCCTGGGAATCTTCCTATTCTGTACATTTGACTCAGTCTCGCCCCCATTGCCCTTCCTAATAAGTTGAATTATATTACTTATGCTAAAAACAAAAGAACTCCACAAACAAGACTCTCAATTTTAACTGCTATCAAAATCTATTTAACAGAAAGAAAGCTGTTTGGTTTGATAAGCAATCACAGAAGGGCTGAGACTGTAAGTGCCTTACAGTGGAGGTTCCCAAGGGGTATGTGCTGGTTTTTCATAGGGCTATAGGTGTGCCAAGACTCTAATCCAAGACCCTTAATCCTCAAGGTAGCAAGTGGGGCTGGGTGACCACAGCCAGTCTCCTTTGGCTCTGAGCAACCTCCATCTCCGCCTTTTATCCAGTGCACCATCAAAATATTACCATTTTCTATGTGCAGTGAAAAGTTTGGAAAGCACTGGCTTGCCTTAGAATACATCTATGTTTTGGGAAAGAATCTAAGACTATCCAACTTGGGCAACCTATGGAAGGTTATTTCCCTATTCTGGGACTGACTTTACTCACAAGTATGAAGAGGTGTTATACTACAAAATCCAAAATTTTCCTTCTAGTTCTACATTGCAGTTATTCTGCAATTGTGAAATCCACTCCCCCACCACCATCCTAAAAAGTAACATTTTATGGAGGAGAAAAGGCAAAAATTTAAAGTGAGACTTGGAAACTGCTGAAGTTTCTAGTTAATCCATATTTAACAAATCTGATTAGGTTCCTGTTATGTGTTAGAGATGTGTGATTAATGCTGGAATTACACCTACAAAAGAGGGGAAAATTCCTTGTTCTCTTCAAGCTTATAGACTGTTGGGAAGCACAATGAAAAAAGAGCAATCAGAATTTAGTGGGATAAACACCAAAATAGGGAGAAACACAGGTAGGTATGAGACAGGGGTGTCCATCCCAGCCTCGATGAGGGAAGGCTTCATGCAAGAGGAGACATCCAAGACAAAACTGGAAGAATTATCAGGATTTTGGAGAGTAGGGTAGAGTGGGTTGTGGGCGTGGGTGAGGAGAGGGGAGGTGGAGAAAAATGACATTCCAGGGAGAGAAAATACCATCTGCCAAGTCCTAGAGACACAGTAACTTGGGAACTGTCAGAAGTCAATATGGTTGAAACATATAGCACGGATTCAAATGGAAGAATGACATGACAGGTTAGAAAAGGCCCTGTGGCTGTCTACAGAGTGAAGAGTGAATGGAGTGGGGCAGGATGAGGGTAGGAAGATCCAGCAGCTGCCAAATCAATAAATACTCAGATTACACAATGAATTATGGAAGGGGAAAGAGGAGAGCTTAAAAAGCATTCTTAAAACTGGGAGAAGAAAAGTGAGCAGAAAGTTGGTTTGCTCAGTAGCATTGTAATTATTTCATGTAATACAGAATCCAGAAAATCATACTTATAATTTACATGTATGGAAGATCAATTCTTGAAACTTCATGATTATCAGAAGCAACAATGCCATTTAACTTTGAGGAAATTATTTTTAGGGCATATTTTATAAATTAATAGCCATATTATAGTTTAGATTGACTTTTACATAGTAAGTTCTTTCTCAACATTATCCCTATATATAAATTTATACCCTGAAAAATAGAATGTGCTTCACCATAGCAACAGTTCTATATCAACTCCTACTCAAGTTAGAAAAAGCATATGTAAAAGAAATGAATATTCTGGAATATTCTGAGGTGGCTTGATGGTTAAAAAACAATCACTCCATTTATTTTGTAAAGATTTAAATATAAGAGTGCAATATTTTTTGAAACATCCTTGTAATTAGAAGACTATTTTAGTTCTTCAAATCTTACTTTATTAAATAGTATAATGCAGTGTTTTTTTTTTTTTTTTAAAGGAGAGGAAGAGAATGAAAAAGGAAAGAAAAAAAAGAAACAAAGAAATCAATGTCAAGAATAACATACCTGGGATTCAGCTGATGGCCATGGGAACCAGTAACAAAAAAAGATTTTTATGCAACTAATAAGTTAAATATAAACCAAGTTATTGTCTATTAGAACTATATTACTTACTCAAGAAAAGTTATACCCTGTTGGTATTATGGGAACTGAAAAGGGAATTCTCTCTTTTAAAGACAACAAAGGGATAGGTACTTATTATCTTATTTGATAAATTAAGTAATATACAAATTTTCTAATAAAAATAAACAAGTTTACAGACAGTAGTTCTTAGATTGCCATGGTCTAAATGTTTGTGTCTCCCTACCACCACCAAATTCATATCCTGAAATTCTAATTCCCAAGATGATGGTATTAGAAGGTGGGGGGCTCTGGGAAGTGATTAGGTCATGAGGGCTTATGAGAGATCTATCATGTCTTCCCCTATGTGAGGACACAGTGAGGTACCATCTGTGACCCAGGAAACAGGGCCTCACCAGATACTGATACTTTGATCTTAGACCTGTCAGCCTCCAGAACTACGAGAGATAAATTTCTATTGTTTATAAATCACCCCATCTATGATATTTTGTTATGGCAGCCTGAACAGACTAAGACAGACTACCAATAAGCCTTTGTACAATATCAAATGTAACATGAAACTAGATACCACTCAAAGCTTTTCCTTTCACTTACACTCTTGTGACCAGCCAAATTCACCATGCTACACATCTCTCACCTTTAGTCATGGTCCAAGATGGAATACTGTGTAATAGTTCCAACTCCCTGCTGTTCTGATCTATCTGACTGGCCCCCTACATCTCATTCTTCATTATCTTCAGAAAGATTTCCTGATATTTGTATATTTTAAACCATTTGCTTAACATTTCCTTCTTTCATACACTGACTTAGATGGAAACCTGGCAGTTTGCTACTTCCCTGCAGTTCTCTCTTTGGGGGCTGAGCTACATCCTACCCAATGCAACTCAGGACCCAGAAGTTCTTCCTTGCTTCTTTAGGCCATACCACTTCTGCTTATCCTCACTGAAGGTATCTGGAAACCTATGTCACCAGTGTCCATACCTTGTAATCTCTGACACCTGGATCACTATCATCTTCCACAAGAAATTCCCTGGTAGCTTCAACAATCTCAACATTCATATGGACATCTCCCAAATTCTCTTTCCTGAGCTCATTTCCAAAGATCTCCCTTCTGCTACCCACCTTCTATGGCTATACCTAGATCCTACCATCACCTCTGAAATTTAAAGACCAGTACCTCATTCTCAGATACAATCCCTCTCAATTATTCCTTACACATTCTTTGACCCTAATTGTATAGTATTTTACTCTATGTTGATGAAGTCTGTCTCCTTGATCAAGTTCTAGTCAGGCTCCTCTCCCCTTTCCTCAACTAGGTCTCAACTTCAACCTCAATAATTATAAACTCTGAACACAAATAATTTAGTTCACCCTCCTCATTAAGAAACCCAAACGATAGCATGGTTTTCAACAGCTCAAGGTAGCATCCTTAGAAGACCCCAGACCCACCTGAGTCTGCCTGAGAAAACACAGTGCTGCCATGAGAATTTACTGTTTCTTCCAGTACAAACTTGGAGATAGGCAGAGAGACCACTAAGGCCTTTCTTAGAGCAGTTACTTTAGAAAGCTTGTAGTTCTAAATTCTTTCTCTGCCTCTTTGAGATATAAATCTTTTACCACCCAGACTGTCTTCTCAAGGTGGTATAACTGTGGTATAACTGCAGGTTAGCACATTCAGACAGGTTTCACATTAACCAATCTCACTCCGCCCCTTTCAGTTTATCCCCCAACCAATTGCTCATTCTCCTTTTAGCCTCTGCACAAATCAGTCAAGTGAAAACCATGCTAGGCTCTTTTTCCTATTATAACATTATTACTGGATAAAAACCTATCCTTACCACTTTAGTATCTGGCTCTGTTTAGCTTTGGTAATATAACTTTAATATAACACACACACCTGCCACAATTCATATTTTTCCAAATTCATTTTCTTATTAGTATTTTCAATCTTTTAAGAAAAGAATGTAAATTTCTAAATAAAACCTATAAGTGATCTGGCCTCTTCCTTATCTTTAAACACTTCCTTTCTTATGCTCTGTGTTCTTAACCTCATTCTACATCTTTCAGTTCCTTAAGTTCCTTTCACCTTGCCCTGCCTCACTTCCAGCCTCTGCCAGGTTGGTTCCTCTACCTAGCATATTCCCCTCTTCTCCCTGGCTTACACGCACTCATTCTTCAGTCAGTATCTTACCCTGGGGAACCTTCTTCAGGCTCCCCACACTAGGTTAGGTCAATCTGCTACTGTTCCAAGAACATACTGGTTAACAACATTCTGGCACTAACTAAGCTATACTATATTAGTCTGTCATCTTCTCTGCTAGACCGTAGCTCTGTAAGGGCAGGGAAAAGTTCCAAATAGCTTTCTACTCTCTTTTCATAATACTTACTTAACTACTTCAGGCACTCAGTAAGTATGTGTTAAATGAGTAAGGATGGGGGGTCATTAATGTTCTATAAGAGAACTTCAGCCCATATGATGAAAATCGTCATGGTAAATCAGGTGAAGCATCTGTTTTATTTTGTTTTTTCCCAGAGCATTTGAAAACAGTGGAACACAGGACAAAGCATATAACACTATATGCTAATAGGAATTTACAGAACCCTGGTGTGATTCTAACCTCATTAGCATATTTGGGTTTTGGTAAATATTGTTATTGGGTTACCTAGGAGAACTAAGATAATCCTCTTTAGTTGCTAAATCTTTCCATCTATGAATAAATTTTCATTGGAAATTGAATCAATTCCATATTTAATGGTGAATATGAAACTGTACCCAGCATTAGTCCATTTAAAGCCAAAGTTAAAACCTGGATAATTTTTAATTATAAAAAATATTTATGTGATATTCCAAAAAGCTGGAATCAATGTTATCATCTTTTACTTATTTTTTGTTAAAATATGGTACTTACTGATAGATTCGTACTATTGGGAACATACTGATCCTGTTCTCCCAACAACATGTCAATCACAGGATGTCTTCCATTTTTTATCATGATTCTTTTTCCTTCTTGTAGAGTTGGCCTGAAAAAAGTTAGATTTCAATTTACAGGCATGAAAATAGCTTTAAAAAAAAAAGTCTGATCAAGGAAAGAGCCTTTGTTAACATATAGTAAAATAATGTGTAGATAGATGGGGTCAAAGAATTTGTAAGGAGTAATTAAGTGAGAAAGGTAGTATCCAAGAATGAGATGCCTATATTTAAGGCATCTCATTTTTTTTAAGCCTGTGAATCTTATCAGTTTTCTAAGGCTCCATATTTTATCACCCATTATATCTTCTCAGTTTTATCTACTTATCCTGCTGCCCTCCCCCCAGCCAGCCCTGCTGGGTCTTCTCCCCAGACGTTATCACGGAGATCAGTTTGGTGTATCCTATTCCCAAGCTGCTTCTATACATATGTTTATAGACACATCATATTGGTTAAAAAGAAATCATACTGTAATATAACCTCATACAATTATTTTACCTAAATAGTATATTTAAACCATCAGTACACATAAAAAAATCGATTTGACCATTACCACTCTGATTTAATGGACTCTTATTTTCAACATTTTAAAGTCCATTTTACAAATAATTTTACAGATTATTATATATACCTTACATATATGTGTGTATGTATATGTTTGTTTATTTGTTTATTTTGGCATTCTGGGGATCAAACCCAAGGCTTCATGAATGCTAGACATGTGCTCTACCACTGGGCTATACCCCCAGCCCTTAACAGGAATTTTAAAATGGCAAATGTCACATTTTTTATTTCATATTTTTCTGGTTTTCAAGGCTTATACAACTGGAATAGGGCAACATCCTGAATGTAATTGCATTATCAGTTTTCATGAATGCACCTGGAATATATTCATTTATAAATACTAAATTCCAAATTTTAATAATTTCTAATAGTTTCTAGTTCATTAGTTCTGGTTCTTCTCATACTTTCAGAGACAAAAATGCAATGGTTGAAGAATTTTTTGAAACTGCCTAAAACTTGTAAATTTTCTAGAAAGAGAGCTAACTATTTGCTCCATAATCACAAAATATTTTCATTTTTAGATTTATATACACCAATTAGAAAAATCAACCAAATGGATATTTTCATTTCTATACTGTCCATTTCCTTTCAATCTCCTGCCTGTTCACCTATAAAATGCATCAAGTAAATTTTGGTGAACCACTATAATGAAAGATAGAAAACCCTCACATGTCTTTTAGCAGAACAGGATTGAAAAAAAAAAAAACAGGATGGTCCAGTTTCTAGTCACCAAATATTACATGATGAATGCTTCATATGGAATAACTAACTGGATGTGAATAACACACTTGGTCTTGCCCTACAAATACATTATTGACACATCAATTTTTGATAACAATACTGCCTAAACATATTGTCACATAAGCACTCATAATTGCAGATTTTGTTTGTATAGGAGATGCCCTATTATCATCAGTATTTAGAGCACTCTCTTTCCCTTCACATGATTAACCTAGTAACTGTGCACAAAATGGTCTTTTGTCAACTGTTTTATTTTTGCTATTAGGGGGTGAAAAATAAAAAAAGTTCTGAATTCTCAACTCTACCCAATGAAAGTTATCAGCACATTACAACTTTAGGACGGTGCTCTTCTTTTATTCCTTCTTGCAAGATGATGTAACACTTTAGGCAACATGATAAGAAAACAAAAAGATAATAGGATAATGATTTTTTTTCCCTCACTTTGTATCATCATTCTCCAGTTTTCTTTTTATTTTAGACTTTTATACCATAGTTGAAATAGTCCCTAGGATGATGAGATAATAAATAGTTCAAGATACAGGAAAAAGAAGATCACTAAAGATTCCAAAGTCTATCTCAGATTGATTAAAGGGTTCAATGGATCCACATACTAAATATAAAACACATTGAGTTTTATTCTCCACTTTAAATGAAAAAAAGGCAATTTTTTTGTCATTGATCTTTGGAAGATCCTTAAGAAACTGAAATTAGGTCCAATGGACCCTTGGGAGTAGAGTATGCTGAAAATTAAAAATCATTCCTTGACAGAGTTTCAGATATTCTTTTGAAGCTGCTGCATAAATGAGCTAGTCATTCTCCATCATTGAGCATTTAGACTGTGTCCAAATTTTCATTGGTATAAATAATGCTGCAATAAATCCTACATATGTGTCCGAGTGTTTCTCTAAGCTAGGGAAAATTCCTGAAGAGGCATGAATACTTTTAATTTTAATATTCAAGAGAAGCTATACCAATTTACTCTTTTTGTATCAGCAGGATATAAAAGTTAATTTGTTTCTCATACCCTTGACAAGAGCTGATATATTCAAATTTTCTAATTTCTGACCATGTGGTGGGTGAATGTTGCTACCATTTTTTTTTTGTGATCACTGATTATTAATGCTAAACATCTTTTCATCAGTTTCTTGGCCATTTATTGGTCTTTTTCAGCATAACATCCTACGAACAACCTCCTCAAGCTGTCTGACCCAGAACTGTAGATAGAAACACTTTCAGAACTTGCTTATACAAACACCATTTTCCTAAATACTTAAAATTCTTCGTCCTTCATATATCTGGCTAATAAAATCCCAAGAAAACACTCTATTTTTGAAAGAAAGTGAGTCAAGTATCTCCTGAGTAAATAATTTGACATCATCCATGGAGAGGGACATTAAAATTACAAGGATTGAATTTTAGAGTATAATTTTAAGATAGGAATTTTATTTAGATGGATTATGAATTTACTACAAAAGAAAAAATGAAATACTTGTGATATCAACTTAAAAATAAAATCCTAGGTGGTCTGTCAAGTGAAATCACTATATCATATTCATGACATTGATATGACTTCCTCAAAAAATTTTCACTTCAGAGCAAAATTTTGAGTAATTTGTTCTGCTTCACTGACTTATTCTGTTGCTGTCAGAATTACATAATGACAAAACACTTCCTGGTAGAGTAGAAGTAAAGGATAATCCATGGAGCTGGGATGATACAGGACAGAATTTTCATAACTAGAAAAGTAGTAAAAGTATATTAATGATATCTTATGGCCACAAAGGGGAAAGAACTGAGGAAATCTAGATGTTTCCTGGGGGGGAAAAATGAACCATGTGTATTCGAACAAATTTATTTATCGTACTTTATATTTTTAAAATTGTATCTATTTCAACTGATCCAGAGAAATAAGACAATCTACATTAGTGAAAACAATATAATGTTCATTATATTAATTGGATAAAGAGACCCTAGAATAAAAACTTTTGCCCAAAGGTTTAGACTATAGTGAATAATAATATCTTAATAGTGTTTAGAAAGAAAAGATTGCAATTATGAAGTCAAATAATCAATTTGAACTGAAATACAACAGTTCAAATGCACTCAAGTCTTTCAATAAGCTGGAAATTTAAGAAAAACAAATTTTAGACACATACATTATTTAAAATGCAGTTTAGATACAAATCTCCTATTTCATGGCTATTTACATTCAGTTTAATTTTTGCCAAAAAAGAAAAAAGAGAGAGAGACTGAAAACATTACTAATAAATCATGTTATGGCATGATTTATTTAGATTTTTTTAGATGGATTCTTCTTAATATATGCAATGCCCAATTTG
Organism: Geosciurus inauris; assembly: GCA_004024805.1. Taxonomy (NCBI): domain Eukaryota; kingdom Metazoa; phylum Chordata; class Mammalia; order Rodentia; family Sciuridae; genus Geosciurus; species Geosciurus inauris. The sequence continues at coordinate 82,293 of PVHX01007453.1, read as the reverse complement.
GTAAGTTTTTGGCATGTTATAACATGTCAAAATGAAATGTCCTAAAATGTTTCACTAAGTAACTTGGAACAATCCTCCTACTGAGGCCAAGGAAAAAAGTTGGACAAAGTATAGAAAACAACTACCCAAAGGCACCTAAAAACTAACAAGATAGCAAAGAATTACAAGGTAGGATTCGGGGTAGGACCAAAGTCTGAGGTCTTCCCTATTGGGCATTGGCCCCATGTGAGGGAATGGGCTGAGCATAGTAGACAGATGTACACTGGACTGAAATAGCTAGGTCTGCTCACCAGACAGAAGAATAATACATCACCTCTGGATCACCCTGACCCATGATTTGGATTAAGTAACACCAGACTGTTAGTGTTCTCAGCAACTTAACAAGGTGAGACCCTGTCTCAAAACTAAAACTTCAAAAAAAAAAAAAAAAAAAAAAAAAAAGGCCTGAACATGTAGCTCAGTGGTAAAGCCAATTCAATCCCCAGTACCAAAAAAAAAACCCAAAAAAACAAAACAACAACAAAAAACCCCATCAACTGATTGCAGATTCTAAGCCTTCCATAACAAATGGTAAATAGAATATAACTGCCCCCCACCCCATTTACTGCACTGTAAACTTTCCATTCTAAAATGCCAAATGGTAACTGACTGATAATGCAAATCTATGTATGTTCAAATCCCTCTGATGTGACAAGAAACCAAAACATGAAAGACATATGAATAGTAAAATCTGCCTACTAAGAACTCTGCAGGTCATAGGCACTGCTAGGCACTGTCATATATATGCTTTCTTTTTACTCCTCACAATAAGCCAATTAGCTAAATATTCTTTAACATTTCTGAAAGGTGCGTGTGTGTGTGTCCCTCAAGCTTTTGGAAGAAAAACAATTTGTCTAAAAGTTAGAGCTAAGAATTAAAGTTAGGTTCATTTCATACTAACATCCACAATGGAAAGGAGAGTAAACCATGTTGGAGTGTTTAGAAGCCAATAAAGAATAGTGGGCTGAATTCGGGCTCTCAGGAGGAATAGAGATCACAGAAATGTCCATCCTCCTTCAATCCTTTCTTGGCTATTCAAGCTTTTATAAAGTTTAAAATGAGATTAAGTCTTCAAATCAATGCCAACAAATGAAAGGAGTACTCTTATTAATATATTGACCACATAAACTTAAAAATTAAAATATAACTTTTATTTCTAGAGTTAGATAGAAATATCTGCTCTCACTGTACTAATAGGAGGAGCAAGAAAGAAATGTTATTTTTCAAATTAAGCTTTATGTGTATGACATTCCACTTTACCAAGAGTCTGACACATTTGAGTAACTACAATATTTTATAATAAAGACACTAGAATTAAATGAATAATGTCATTTTATCTAAAGCTATGATAAAGAGGAGAGATAAAAGATATTACCGGCAGTAATCTCCTTGCTTTGCAACTTTGGCCAGGGAGAAAATACAGTCAATGGTTGCTAGGTGATGCACTGCTTTACACAAAGAGTGATAATGTTTACTGAAATTCCTGTAGAAACAGCAGAAACAAAAAAAAAAATGAGTAAGTTAATGTCTTAGGTCTCTAAGAGCTATGCTAATGAAAGCACCCCCAAAATAAGCAGGTATACCTAACAAGACATATGGGAACTTGGTTGAACTACCTTTATTTTTAATACAATTTCTATATTCAGTACTATTTATACTATATTATACATTTTATCTAACTATGATATTTCAACTTAGACATAATGAACACAAATATATAAATCATTTTCATTAAGCTCCAATAACATCATAAGCTACTCAGATGGGTCAGGTTCCCTTTGGGCTCCTCCTGTACAGGAACATCCAAACTTGAAATAACAATTTCAATACCTCTCACACTGAACTGGAAGCTTCTCAAAGGCAGACTCACCTATCTTTGTACTCCTAGTGTCTAGTCCACATTCTTGGCATAGAATAGATATGGTAATAAATAGTTGTTAAAGACAAGCAAAGAAAAAAAGTAATTTTTTCAGTTATCTTATGAATAATGTACATAAAATTTTAATTTTAGATTTGTTATTTAAAAGATAATAATCACTGTCTCAAATATTTGGCCAGTTAAACTATAATGCCTGGTAATCTAAAAGCTGAAAAGACTTATTGAAAGACATGGTCAGGAAAAGTATAAGAACGTGTGCAGGTGTTTTTGTTGTTGTTTTGCCTAAATTGTCCCATTACCTTATATCATAGTATCGTATTTCAATGTGTACAATACTGTATAAATTGTAGACATCTGTATGTAATGATCTGTTGTAGATGTTTGAAATACACATAATTATACTACAAAAAGGATCCAAAACTTAATTTTTAAAAATGCCCAGAATAAGGTCTTTTTAAGAGAAAATATATAACTAATCTTAAATCCTTACAATAATTATTCTGCTTCCAAAAGAGATTAAGAACTTTTGTTCAATATAAAACATTTTTTAAATGTAGGTGATGAAAACCTCAAATTCTTCAAAGATTGGAAAATAAAGGAATATAATGATAACTAAGTTAACTAAGAAAAAGCTGAAGGTGAAAACCAATACTTACTAACCAGAAACTATGTGAGGCACATATATTTTTTTACAACAGCCATCAAGGTAGATTTAATTACCTAAGTTTTATAAAAAGTTCAGAGAGACAGAAATTAAGCCTATGGTCTCACAACTATTAAACAGCAACACCTTGATTCAAACTGAGCTCTTTATTACGCAGTGCTATGGGAGAAAGGGAAGAGTTATACTAAAAATCTCTCTTAAACAGTGTTTTTCCAAAGCGCTGAGATTTAGTCTATTTGCTACTTAAAACCTAAACATTTTCAGAACGCTTCATAGCTTGAAAGGTTATTGCATTGTTACTATAATGATCAATTATTCCTATATATGATCAGTCTTTGATTTTTTTTTTAAAAACTATATTGCCTGATTTTTCTAGAATTATCAGGATATTCTATGAAAATGATGTTTTCCAGATACTGGGAACATTTTAAGTATTTAACTTTATTTTTATGTTAACTACCTATGAAATGAAAAATATATTCACAGCACACTTCTTTGAGTAGACAAAGCATAATTAATATAATTTACCTATTTCTCACTGAATTAAAGTTCATCAAAATAAATTATATGAATTCCATTAACAGTGTAAGAGTCTATAAATCCCAAACATCAAGGGAATACAACCCTAGCATCAGTCAAGAAGTCCTCAGATGCAACCTTAAAAATTCTTCCCAGTAGCCCACCATGGTGGTGCACACGTGTAATCCAGCAAATCAGAAGCTGAGGCAGGAAGATCACAAGTTTGAGGCCAGCCTCAGCAATTTAGCTAGACTGTATCTCTAAAATGAAAAAGGTCTGGAGATGTAGCTCAGTGTAGAACGCCCCTGAGTTTAATCTCCAGTACTGGAAAGAAGGAGGATTTAAAAAAAAAAAAAGCCTCCTAGTTTTGAAGATGCCACATGCTTTGAGGCCCTAACTCTGGAAGGTGGCTGCCCAGTGACTGTGCCTTGTCATTCCTGGGTTGGCTTTGGTTGGAGAGCTGATCTCTCATTTACCTTTAGGACTATAGCCTATGCCATCTGTGTTCTAATTACAGACAGATCTGGTCTTCTCATCATGGTATTCTCTCTTGCCAGAGAACAGTCATATTTGATGTTTCTGCCTTTGCTTTTCTGGATATGGGTGTCAAAGAACTTTGGCACTAAGTCATTTTTTTCCTTATTTTCACTCCCTTCTTCTCAAATCTTGTCCAAGCCATCAAACCCTGATTTGTTACTACCCAGCAGCTTCAGGGCTGAAAGTAATTGTCTCTGATAATCTAATTTCCAGAATTAAAATCTTCTAATTTCCAGGAATAAACATAGCTTTCAGTGGGTACAATTTCAGTTAACAAAAAAAGCAATGAAGGATAAGATAATTATTTTGATATGGACAATGTTCTATCTCATGTCAATGATGCATAAATAAGGCATATGAATAAATGAAAAATTATCATAAACCTTAAACATCATAACTCTTAAAGAAGTCTTAATTGATTTATTGGCTTTTGTCTATTTTGTAATACCTTGCCAAATTTCAAAGATCATCCAAACTTAGAAAAACAAGAAGCTGAAAAATGGGTAACTCAGATAACAATCCTAAAGATCAGTTTATGCAACCTTATCACAATAAATTTAAGGCTGAAAGTCAAAGCACAGTGAATTAATCTCTGGCCAAAAGAGATTGCTGGGTCCAGGGCTAGGGTTGTGGCTCAGTGGTAGAGCGCTTGCCTCACATGTGTGAGGCACTGGGTTCAATCCTCAGCACCACATAAAAATAAGTAAATAAAATAAAGACATTGTATCCATATACAACTAAAAAATATTTTAAAAAAAGAGAGAGAGATTGAGATTGCTGGGTCCATGGGAAATAAAAAAAAGATACTTGGGTTCAAAAGCTGTTATGATGACTAGAGAAGTTTATAATCAAATGTTGCTCAGAAATATTGGGAGCTAATATGAATGGAAAATAGTTTACATTTTACTTGCAAATTCATTTCTAAAATAGTTGATGGATTATACGGGAAAATTTAACAAATTTGCAATTGAGAAGATGAGTCCACAGTTCATCTTCCAGAACACAAAAGAGATACGTTTTGAGAAACAATTTCAGTGGCAGCAGCGTTGATAGCCTTGATTTTCTGCAACATTTTGATCAAAAGTAATATGACTAATGCCCAACAGTTAGTACCTCAGGCAGAGATAATACACTTACTGCTGGTATTCAATCCTCTGATGTCAGGTTCATTGAGGTTAATCTTTTTTTATGACATCATATTCACACCATCTGGCAGCTCAAAAAATAGTGTGCTTAACAATCAATGTTGTTTTTCAGTGGGGCTCTTGCGGCAAATGCTCTAGCTAAATTTCAGGCAACATTCATTTTTTCTTTTTTGATAAAAACTTTAATGTATATCTTAATTTTTAAAGTACTATATGAACATTATATAAAGTTATAAAATATAAAATCATGTATTGGCAAAATACAGGATTTAATATCACTGGTGACCTCACTATTTAGAACTAATCAGTTAACCTCATGCATCTCCAAGCAGAAGATCCTCAACTTACAATGGTTCAAATTATAATTTTTCAACTTTGCAATGGTGCAGAAATGATAATCACTCAGTAGAAACTGTATCTTTGAATGAACTTTGATTTTTTTTCCCAAGGTAGTAATATGTGGTATGATACTCTGTCAAGATGCCTAACTGTAGGCTAATGTAAGTGTTCTGACCATGTTACAGGTATAGTAAGCTAAGCAATATATTCATATATAGTATGAATTAATTGTATTTTTTAAAATAATTGTATTTTTGACTTAATGATATTTCCAACTTAGGATGGATTTATCAGAATGTGATCCTATTGCAAATTGAAGGCCAGTGTGTGTGTGTGTGTGCGTGTGATGTGTATCCATTTGTATCTTCTTTTAAGATATATACATATGGCCAATAAGGAAACTAATAATTCAATAATAAGCATATATATGCACTCAATCTTTAAAAATATAAAAGTTTTATGCTGTGCATGATATGAATATACACATGCTAAGTTATGTCATACTTTAATATTATTTTACATCATCATTTCCTTCATTTACTAATATACTATGAGTATCATATTCTTCTGTGATGCTATAAAAACAAAAAAAGTGACAAACTATTACAGATTCAAATAGACTAAAGAAACATAATAACCAAATGCAATGTGTGAAAGTTAATTAGATCTTTCATATAAAAATCAGAGATGGGCTGGATGTGGTGGCACATGCCTGTAATTACAGTGATTCATGAAGCTGAGGCAGGAGGATTATAAGTTCAAAGGCAGCCTCAGCAACTTAGCAAGCCTGTCTCCAAATAAAAGGGGCTAGGGATGTTGCTCAGTGATTAAGCATGCCTGGGTTCATATCTAGTACCACTAAAAAAAAAAAAATCAGAGATGGGAGGCATTGAGGAAATTCAGGACATTCAAACATATTCTTAATATTCATTTTTCTTAGATATGATAATGGTTTTAAGATTATACGGTAGAATGTTCTTATATTTAGAAGATTTATGCTTACTTATTTAAGGATAAAGCATTATATCTAAAACTTACTTCCAAATGGTTCAGAAGATAAATGTGTATGTGTGTATATACGTGTTTTATATACATATAACATATACATGTTAAACACATATGATAGAGAGAAAAATGCAGAAAAAGTTGACACTTGATAAATTCAGATAAAGGAATATAGGTGGTCATTTCAACTTTCTTGTAGACTTAAAATTTTCAAAACCAAAAGCAGGAAAAAAAATAAAACACAGGTTGTAAAAAAAATTTTTAAATTAAGTGGAGATAATAAAAACAAAGCAACTAACCCATATCTGTCCATCTCTGAGACATGTAGTCTTTAATAAGAAAGGTAAATTCCAGGGCTGGAGATACAACTCAGTTGGTAGGGTGTATGCCTCGCATATACAAGGCCCTGGGTTCAATCCCCAGCACCACAAAAAAAAAAGGTAAATTCCAAGGTAGAATTTCAAAAAGTGAATCTACTCAACATTACTAACAACAAAATGTTAGTACAGAAACAATAATATGTTTTTGGTCTCACCAAAGACTAAGATGAGCTTATGTTTCAATGGATTAAAAATGAAATTCAAGAACACAAGTACTCAACTATTTTATAGGAGGTCACAAGCAGTAATCTCTACTTTTCTTTTTGATGGAAAGATTTTCCGGTCTATTTCTCATAGCAAAAGGTCAGATTATATTTATCATTGTACACTCACTCTAGAAAATCAAGCCATTCAGTGTTGCAGTCAAGGACTAGCTGCTCCCGGAGCTGATTCAGATGTCTGTAATTTTCTACAATAAAAGGAGAGTGAAAGCGGCTCACAGCCTTTGTGCTACAAGAGAGGAAAAACATAAATATGAAATCAAGGTTATAAGAATCAGCAATGCCATCACTTCAGAAAATTAAAGGAGTTATTTATTATTCACTGATGAACCTTGAAAGTAAATAGCTGTAAACAGAGAGTATTCTTTAATTATTTTATGATCCTGATCTACTGATTCCTAAGAATATGACTTTGTTCAGGAAGTTTTTTAAATGTATTTCAAACTACATCCATATGGCCAAGTCAGACTTTAGAACTTTTATTTCATAGACAAAAAAAAATCTTTTTTTCTTTAAATTATACTAAAGTGATAATGCTTGCTTTAAAAAATGAGAAGCAAATACAACAAAATATGGTGACAAAGGTCAGGGCAGTTACACTGGTGAAGGTCATATTCTTTATGCTTTATATTTTTCTGTATAGTTGTATTATTTCAGTGAAAAAAGAAAAAATGTAAAGCATCACAAAGAATAGCAAAGCATAAATTTAGGAGTTCTTCGGGACCTAGGGGCTCTGGATGGGAAGAAATACCACATACTTCTTGTCTGGACTTGAGTTATAATCTCTGCCCTCTTCATCAAAAAGTTATAAAGCACAATGCAGGCTGCTGGGGGTCCCAGTAAGAGAATCTAGGCCAAGGCCTCCATCTTGCCACCTACCAGCTATGGTGACTTTGGGCAAACAGAATGGATTTTCTCTACACATCACTTTCCTGACCTATAAAATGGGGACTGTAATAATATCAACTGCATACTGTTGAGAGGGTCAAAGAGAAGTGCTTAACAGAGTATGTAGTTGTGAGTACTCAACGAGTATTAGGTGGCTGCTACCATGAGTGATACCATCACTACTAGGATGATAGGTCTTCAAGCAGAAAAGGTGAGGTAAACTCTGATCTTCGCTTGCTACCTCACTCTTGCAATATATTGTCACAATTATCTTTCATTTGTCATATTGCTGGATGGGTATGGATCCACTTTCAAAATCCCACTGATAATATTCTAATATATCATTATGTCAAGACTTTGATGACCAGAAAAAAATGGCAATGAACTTTTCCCAAACCATCTTATTTGTTCATTCAATTTACCACTGAATGTTCATAAATGCTGGCACTGATTTATGTCTTCCTTGTTGCTTTTAAATTACATCATCTAGACTTCTATGCAAACATTTATCATAGCCTTCTCTTCTGACAAAATTCATTTACTGAGGCATTTCGGTTATTGTTCTAGGTAGACTAACATGATTACTAGTAATGTCTCTTCATAAAGCACATTTCCATTCATTAGCTGTAGTACAGAACAAAAGTAAATAAAGGAAAGCAGGCCAACAAGGAAACAAAAATTCCCTAAAATAAACAATGCTCAAATCTATAGTATAGCTCTAATAACACAGGAAATAAAGATGGTATGAGAGCTAAAGAAACCCATGCATGTGCCTTCAGCACCTGTTGTTGTGGCAATGGATAATAGCTTTCTTTGTCAATTAATAATTAGTCAGACATCATATCAAAATTTCCCTTCATCTTTAACCAAGTTCCTTTATACCTTCAACAGCTACTTGTTTTTCTAAAACTGTCTTAGGCAAATGTAATGTTTTCATCTCAGATTCATACAAACTTATTAATAATAGCACTAACAAATAATCCACAATGGATACTACTCACAGGAGTATACACTGCTCTAATACTATTTCAAGTGAGACCCTCAGGAGGATTAATGCTAACCAAGGAGAAAAGGCAGAGTCTCAATGTGGTTCTCTAATTTGGTTTTTGATTCTTTTATTTTCATCGATTCATGATACAAATATAAGCTACAAAAAGAAGATGTAAAGAACTTTTATAACTATGTGCCAAGGAAAGCAGTAAGAATAAAGAAATGTGAAGCTCAGTGAGGTAGAAAATGAAATTTCAGCTTCTAAAAAGAAATGTCAGGCACAGAATCATCAAGAAGTTCAAGCAACCAAATTAATCTTACAACTGAAGGTGCTGCAACCTTTTTTTCCCTTGTGTATTATAACCTACAAGAATAAAATAGGAATTTATAAAAAAAGGAAAACATATATAAAAATAAGATGTACTTTTGAGAAATATTTTTAAATCAATGATAAAAATAGCTACAAACAACTATCTCTATGGTTAAAAATTTCATAGGAATACCAAAGGGGGAAAATTGCTTTTATTCTCAAGATTGTCGCTATTAACAGTCCAATAGCAAAGAGGTATAAACACGTCATTTTAACTCAAGTTATAAGAAAAAAATTGTTTTTAAACCTACCTTCCAACCTTAACCCAATCAGCTGGTATACAAGATACTGCAGAGTTCTTTATTTCAATCATAAACTAAAATAAATATAAACGAATAGTTAGATATTTAAATAAGTACCAATTATGTATTTTTAAAGCTTCCTCCAAACTGGGATATAATGGTTTAATAAATATTATTCTAAACATTTGAAATAAATTCAGTATTGTTCTTGGGAGAGTCTAGTTGTGTCACTACAGTCAAATTTGACTAATTATGATAAAGTACAATTTGTATTGAGCAAAAAGTTTATGATAAAGGATATAATTTGGAGTTTTAATGTTTATTATAGTGTTGTATGCATACTATGAATGGTAATTTTTCATTAATAACCTCTTTCATTTATTAGTATTCACTTAAGAATTCTATTGCTCAGATAAGATTCAATTTCTAAGTTTATAAAATTTTTAAATATTCAATTATTAGATGTTAACACTAGTTTGAGATATGATTCTTCCCCTATTCTGAACAGAAGAGCATTTTTTTTTGCAATAGTCTTTACCTAAGAAACCTAAATCCTCCAAAAGCATCCTTTCAAAAATCTTTGACTTTTCCAACTATTGAAAGAAGATATTTCTTCCCGTATGAGAGTTTATGTTTTCACTTATGGGAACCCTATGTTTACAGCTTCCACAGGTAAGTAAGCATCTCTGAAATCAGCCATAAAGCAAGTGAATTCAGGTTCTTCTATCACACCTTTCATGTTTAGCATTAGTTACAAGTCCCCTTTTCTCAGTGTCCTCTAATTCTTGGGGGGAAAAAACCAAAACTTTAGCACTTACATAAATTTTTTAAAATCTCTTTTCATCACAAGAAATCTCAGAGCTCTGCAGCCATCATTAATCTTGAGGTGGTTATGAGAACTTTTTTTTCACATTTAACACTTTTATGACATGCATAGAACTGCACATATTTATGATATTTATATTATTATTACCATCTACCTGGTTAAGAGGGTTTGTTTTCCATTAATAGAAACACCATAGCTTTTACATTAATTATAACAGAAATCAATGGCTGATTTTAAGAGTTTCAATCCTTAGTAAAATTTTTAGGACTAAAGATGTCTTCTTGTACAGAAAGAAATTAATACAGTTTCAAATCTACCACACTCAGTTATACAATTAGAAGTAAGGAATCTTAAAAAGCCCCTTTGACTACAAGAAGTAACTGAAGAAAATAGCCACAAAATAAATAAATTGATAGGAAAAATAAGAACACTTTTAAACTACATTAAATTTTGCTGTTGTAACATGCTCTATGAGAAGACACATTGGCCTTTTTTCGCTTTTATTTAGCTATTTTTTATTAGGGCATTATAATGATATATAGTGGTGGGACTCATTGTTACACACTGGCATTTTTTACACTGAGATTCTATCTCACCCCAGTCAGAAGGACTATTACCAAGAATATAAGTAACAATAAATGTTAGCAAGGATGTGGGGGAAAAGGTTCACTTATACATTGCTGGTGGGACTGCAAATTGATGCAACTACTATGGAAAGCAGTATGGAGATTCCTTAGGAAACTTGGAATGGAACCACCATTTGACCCAGTCATCCCACTCCTAGGTTTATATCCAAAGAATTTTAAATCAGCATACTACAGTGATACAGCCACTTCTATAAACATATACAGGTATGATCACATTTAAAAATAATTTCCATTTTTTGGTTCACATTCAGATCTTAACATCAAACTTCAAGGAGGAGGAAACATCCTAAATAGCATCACAATTCTTGTAATGGAGTCACTAAATATAGGTTTTTTCATTCTCCTTTTACTATTTTTATTTTTTTTTCTTTTTAGCAGTTACACTTCAGGAAGAAGTACCATCATTTAATCACTGTGTGATCCAATCAAAATTAAATGGTCCATTTGGTATCATTTCATCTTCTGTAAGCCTGAGGTCAAAGAATAACTTCTATTTCCTGGATTCAGAACAAGTGAATTCTCTAAGTTACTATTTATAATAATCAAGGTTTTCTATAATATAATTTCAATAGAGAACACTAAAACACATACAACATTAAGTTGCATAAGTTTGTCAAAAAACTAATAAAATATTATTTAAATATTTCTTATCAAAACAATTTATTATTAGTTCCAAAGAACAAAACAAAAAGTTGAAAAAATGATATTTACACCCTATCCTCAGATTTTTATTTACATTTTAAAATAGCTTTTCTACTCAAGGCAAGCTGATACAAAATAAATTCATGTTTGATGTTACCTCCTGTCCTGATACTGTCACATACTGCGCAGAAGGATTTTTTAATATTTTTCGTATTTCTTGCAAATGTATTTGGATCTTGTCAGTAACTTCTTGAATTTCATCCTTCCTCGTTTTTATTAAAGGGAAGTTAGAAAGGTCTTTGAATAATTCAGTTTTATTCCCAATTCTGAAATATGAAAAATGCAAATGTATATATGTAAGTATATTATTAGACCAGTTATCAATTATATTTTTGTAGCATGACAAAAGACCAAAGTGCTAGAAGTCAAGAAAATGTGGTTCTAATGCCAGTTCTGCCACTAAATATTTATGGGGATGTTTCTTAACTTCTGAGGATTGACAAAATTACCATAATATAATTTTAATTTTGCAAATTCATGATTCCTATGATGAAATCAAGAGAAAAAATTACATTCATTTGCCTATTTAGAAAATAAAGACAAATGTAAATGTCAAATCTTATTTTTTTTAAAAAAATATGGAACTCTTTATGGGATGTACTGTGAAATAACTACCTTTTAAAAGGTAACTTTGCTGTTACAGAATCTAAATATAAGACAGATCATCCCTAGATCTCAAGGAAATGAGTACACAGTGCCATCTGACACCCATTTTTAAGTTAACAAACTGCTATGTGGCTTGGCCTAGGCTTTATCATTTTACCATCTGACACCTGGGGAAGTAGTACATCTGTCCTAGGTAATCAACTGCCTGGGTTTAGACAACAAAATGTAACTTCCAGCTGTAATGTAAAACTTTCAGGATCTAATCATGTTTCTAATTGAGTACATATGTACTCAAACAACTTCTACCAGTAACCTAGCAAAGACTGAAAATTCACACATCAAATGGCAAATGTATTAGGTTTATGTTCATTGCTGGAAAGGAGGAACTGAGGGTCTGGTACTTACTTGGCAGCTTGTTCATTAAGTATTTTTAAGTAATGCTCCACTGGACTGAGGAGTTCAGGAATTTCTAAAATAATTGTCTGCAGCAAGTTTGACTGAACATGAGAATTAACAGCTGGCATTAATGCTTGAAATTCTGACTGCAGGTGATACAAGGTCTTGATGATCAAGAAGAACTCTTGGGTAGAACACTGAAAATAAGAATAGTTTTAATCTACACAGCATAAGGTATGAGAAAACAAAGTTTATTTAGTGATCTATTTAAAGTTAAAATCAGAAAAAGTAAAAAATTTCTAAACTATTTAGTCCAAATAAAATGCCACTTCTAGTTTCTAAATGAGGTTAAACACCACACAATTTCCCCCCTGCCCCAGTAATGAGGACTGAACCCGGGGCACTCTACTGCTGAGTTCATTACCCAGCCCTCACTATTTTCTTTTGCATTTTGAGACAGGGTCTCACTGTTGCTGAGGCTGGCCTCAAACTTATGATCCTCCTGCCTTAGCCTCCTGAGTCACCGAGATTAAAGGTATGCACTATGGCTCCCAGCCAAACACTACACAATAAAATATTTTAAAGCAATAAGAAAATAATTTTAGTAAGAGATAATAAAACCAATACTTGTTTAATGTTTTTTCATTTTAAAATACATTGTTCAGAGCCGCAGAGGGCCCAGATCCGCCCTCAGGAAACTCCACGGGTGTCCAGGCAACAGAAAACCAGGGACTACTAGCCGCTAGCCACGGGGGAGCCCAAACTCAGGTTCCATTCCAGAGTTCCTGTTCACCAGCAGGAGTGCAAGAGAGGGGCAAAACAGCCCTCAGGGGCCACCTCAGGAGCCCAGCCAAGGACACTCCCACTGCCCTCTAGAGGTACATTCACTACCTCCGCCACCAACTTTAGTGGCAGTAGTGGCCATCTGGGTATACTGGGAGAACAAAAGTAGCTCCAAGGTGAGACACAGGTAATCTGGAGTGTCAATACAAGATTATAGGATAGAAGCCACAATACCTCAGATTGGTATTTCAAGAAAGGAAGACACACACTCAACATGAAAAAACAAGGGAAGAAGGTACCCCAAATAAACCTGGACACCACTATAACAGAATGCATTGACAGCACACTTGTTGAAATGTCAGAGAAAGAATTCAGAATGTACATAATTAAAATGATCAGCAAACTAAAGAATGACATAAGTGAACAATTACAGGCAAAAATTGATCAATCCAACAAAGAAATAGGTGAGCAAATAAAGCAACCATCAATCATTCTAACAAAGAGATAAGAGAGCAATTACAAGTAGCAAAAGATTATTTTAAGAAAGAGTTAGAGATCATGAAAAAAAACCAATCACAAATTCTTGAAATGAAGGAAACAATAAACCAAATAAAAAACTCAATAGAAAGCATCACCAGCAGACTAGATCACCTGGAAGACAGAACCTCGGATAATGAAGACAAGATATACAATCTTGAAAATAAACTTGACCATACAGTGAAGATGGTAAAAAATCATGAACAGAACATACAAGAAATATGGGACAGCATCAAAAGACCAAATCTAAGATTTATTGGGATAGAAGAAGGCACAGAATTTCAAACCAAAGGAATGCACAATCTCTTCAATGAAATATCAAAAAATTTCCCAAATATGAAAAATGAAATGGAAAATCAAATACAAGAGGCTTACAGGACACCAAATGTACAAAATATCAACAGATCTACACCAAGGCACATTATAATGAAAATGCCTAACACAGAGAATAAGGACAGAATTTTAAAGGCCGCAAGAGAGAGGAACCAGATTACATACAAGGGGAGACCAATTTGTATCTCAGTAGATTTTTGAACCCAGACCCTCAAAGCCAGGAGATCATGGAATAGCATATTCCAAGCCCTGAAAGACAATGGATGCCAACCAAGAATCCTATATCCAGCAAAACTGAGCTTCAGATTTGAAGACGAAATAAAAACCTTCCATGATAAACAAAAGTTAAAAGAATTTACAGCAAGAAAGCATGCACTACACAGCATTCTTGGCAAAATATTCCACGAAGAGGAAATGATAATCAACAATGAAAATTTACAAAGAGAGGAACGATACTAAAGGAAAGACCATTCAAAAGAGAAAACAACTCAAGGTAAAAACCAAAAACAAATCAAAATGACCGGAATTACAAATCATATCTCAATAATAACCCTGAATGTAAATGGCCTAAATGCACCAATTAAAAGACAGACTGATAGACTGGATCAAAAAAAAGACCTAACAATATGCTGCCTTCAAGAGACTCATCTCACAGGAAAAGACATCCACAGACTGAAAGTGAAAGGGTGGGAAAAACATATCACTCACATGGATCCCGCAAACAAGCTGGAGTTTCCATCCTCATATCAAATAAAGTGGACTTCAAACCAAAGATGGTGAAAAGAGATAAAGAAGGTCATTTCATACTTCTTAAGGGAATCATACATCAACAAGACATAACAATCATAAATATCTATACCCCAAATAATGGGGCTTCTATGTATGTCAAACAAATCCTTCTGAAATACAAGAATCAAATAGACCACAACACAATAATACTTGGAGACTTTAACACAGTTCTCTCACCATTGGATAGATCTTCCAAACAAAAACTTAATAAAGAAACCATAGATCTCAATGAAACTATCAATAATTTAGACTTAACAAACATATATAGAGTGTTCCATCCATCAACGAGCGAATACATTTTTTTCTCAACGGCACATGGATCCTTTTCCAAAATAGATCATATGTTATATCACAAAGCCAGTCTTAGCAAATACAAAAAAATAGAGATTCCACCCTGCATCCTATCTGACCACAATGGAATGAAATTACAAATCAATGACAGATTAAAAAACAGAAACTACTCCATCACCTGGAAACTAAATAATATGCTATTGAATGATGCATGGATAACAGAAGACATCAATGAAGAGATAAAAAAATTCTTAGAGGCAAATGAAAACTCTGATACAACATATCAAAATCTCTGGGATGCCATGAAGGCAGTGCTAAGAGGAAAGTTCATAGCACTAAACTCATTCATTAGAAGAAGTAAAAGTCAACAAATAAGTGAATTGACTCTTCATCTCAAAGCCTTAGAAAAGGAAGAACAAATTAACACCTAAAGAAGTAGAAGACAGGAAATAATCAAAATTAGGGCTGAAATCAATGAAATTAAAACAAAAGAAACAATTCAAAAAATTGACCAAACAAAAAATAAACAAAAATTCTTTGAAAAAATAAACAAAATTGACAAACCCTTAGCCACTCTAACGAAAAGGAGGAGGGAGAAAACACAATTACTAAAATTCATGATGAAAAAGGAAATATCATGACAGACACTACTGAAATACAGAGGATAATTAGAAACTATTTTGAAAATTTATACTCCAGTAAAATAGAAAACCCCGACGACACCGACAAATTTCTAGAGGTATATGACCCACCCAAACTGAACCAAGAGGACATACACAACTTAAACAGATCAATTTCAAGCAAGGAAATAGAAGATGCCATCAAGAGCCTTCCAACCAAGAAAAGCCCAGGTCTAGACGGATTCTCAGCTGAGTTCTACAAGACCTTCAAAGAAGAACTAAGACCAATTATCCTGAAAATATTTCATGTAATAGAAAAGGAGGGAACACTTCCAAACTCATTCTATGACACAAGTATCACCCTGATTCCAAAACCAGACAGAGACACCTCAAAAAAAGAAAACTTCAGACCAATATCCCTGATGAACATAGATGCAAAAATTCTCAATAAAATTCTGGCAAATTGCATACAAAAACATATCAAAAAAATAGTGCACCATGATCAAGTGGGGTTCATTCTAGGGATGCAAGGTTGGTTCAACACATGGAAATCAATTAACGTAATTCATCACATCAATAGACTTAAAGGTAAGAATCATATGATTTTGTCAATCGATGCAGAGAAGGCATGTGACAAAATATACACCCTTTTATGCTCAAAATACTAGAACAACTTGGGATAGTAGGAACATACCTTAACTTCGTAAAAGCTATCTATGCTAAACCCAAGGCCAACATCATCCTAAATGGAGAAAAATTGGAATCATTCCCTCTGAAAACGGGAACTAGACAGGGATGCCCTCTCTCACCACTGCTATTCAACATAGTCCTTGAAACACTAGCCAGAGCAATTAGACAGACGAAAGAAATTAAAGGGATACGAATCAAAAAAGAACTCAAACTATCATTATTTGCTGACGACATGATTCTATACTTAGAGGATCCAAAAAATTCTACCAGAAAACTTTTAGAACTAATAAATGATTTCAGCAAAGTAGCAGGATATAAAATCAACACCCACAAATCAATTGCATTTCTATACATCAGTGATAAACCCTCTGAAAGAGAAATTAGGGAAACTAGCCCACTCACAAAAACCTCAAAAAAAAATAAAATATGTGGGAATCAATTTAACAAAGGAGGTGAAAGACCTCTACAATGCAAACTATAAGACACTGAAGAAAGAAACTGAAGAAGATCTGAGAAGATGGAATAATCTCCCATGCTGCTGGATAGGCAGAATCAATATTGTCAAAATGGCCATACTTCACAAAGCACTATACAGATTCAATGCAATCCCAATTAAAATCCCAATGTCATTCCTTATAGAAATAGAAAAGGCAATCATGAAATTCATTTGGAAAAATAAGAGACCCAGAACAGCCAAAGCAATCCTTAGCAAGAAGAGTGAAGCAGGAGGCATCACAATACCAGACCTCAGATTATACTACAAAGCTATAGTAACAAAAACAGCATGGTACTGGCACCAAAATAGACATGTGGACCAATGGTATAGAATAGAAGACACAGAGAAGAACCCACTTACAATCAGTTACCTTATACTAGATAAAGGAGCCAAACACATACACTGCAGAAAAGATAGCCTGTTCAACAAACGGTGCTGGGAAACCTGGAAATCTATATGCAGCAAACTGAAATTAAACCCCTCTCTCTCACCATGCACAAAATTCAACTCAAAGTGGATCAAGGACCTGGGAGTCGGACCAGAGACCCAACGCCTAATAGAAGAAAAAATAGGCCCAAATCTTCATCATGTCGGATTAGGACCATACTTCCTTAACAAGACTCCTATAGCACAAGAAGTAAAATCAAGAATCAACAAATGGGATGGATTCAAATTAAAAAGCTTCTTCTCAGCAAAAGAAATAATCAATGAAGTGAACAGAGAGCCGACATCCTGGGAACAAATCTTTGCCACACACACATCCGATAGAGCACTCATCTCCAGGATATGTAAAGAACTCAAAAAGCTTAACACCAAAAAAACTAACAACCCAATCAATAAATGGGCAAAAGAGCTGAACACAAAATTCACAGATGAAGATATACAATCCATCAACAGACATATGAAAAAATATTCAACATCTCTACCAATCAGAGAAATGCAAATCAAAACTACCCTAAAATTTCATCTCACACCAGTCAGAAAAGCAATTATCAAGAATACAAACAACAATAAGTGTTGGCGAGGTTGTGAGGAAATAGGCACACTCATACATTGCTGGTGGAACTGCAAATCGGTACAACCAATCTGGAAAGCAGTATGGAGATTCCTTAGAAAACTTGGAATGAAACCACCATTTGAGCCTGCTATCCCACTCCTCAGTCTATACCCAGAAGACTTAAAAACAGCAAACTACAGTGCTGCAGCCACTTCAATGTTTATAGCAGCTCAATTCACAATAGCTAAACTGTGGAACCAACCTAGATGCCCTTCGATAGATGACTGGATAAAGAAACTGTGGTATATATACACAATGGAATATTACTCAGCAATAAGAGAGAATAAAATTATGGCATTTGC
>PVHX01007453.1:36311-63900 GCA_004024805.1 Geosciurus inauris | reverse complement strand
GTATCACGTTAAGTGAAGTAAGCTAATCTCAGACAACCAAATGCCAAATGTATGCATTGATAAGTAGATGCTGGTCCATAATGTGGGGCAGGTCATGGGAAGAATGGTGGAACTCTGTTCACAGGGGTGTAAGGGAGGAGGGGGCATGGGGACAGTAAGGTGGTGGAATATGATGGTCATCATAGCCCTAACTTTATGTATGACTGCATATATGTTGTGATTCTATACTACTTACAACTAGAGAATTGATATGTTATCCTCTATCTATGTACAATCAATCAAATTGCACTCTGTTATCACGTAAGCCTAAAGAGAACAAATAAATAAATTAAATATGAAAAAAATACATTGTTCATAAAATTTTTCTGCTATATGGTCAATATCAACAATATGAAGAATAATTCTGAGGGACATATCTGCAATCATGAGAGCCAAAGAGCAAATTTCTCCCAAATATAATAGGCTTTTAAAAATTGACATGAAAAGGATGAATAATCCAAAGAATTATGGCTAAATAAAGTAAATATGCAGCTCATAAGAAAGAATGTCTAACAAACACATGATTAACTATAAAGAATTAAAGATGAGCAAATTGAAACTACGAGGTAGCATCTGTGACTTATCAGAGTGTCAAAGATTTGAAAGCCTAGTAATAACCACGTCACACAGATTTTTCTTTTTTTTTTTTGGTACTGGAGATTGAACTCAGAGGCACTCAACCACTGAGCCACATTTCCAGCCCTATTTTGTGTTTTATGTAGAGACAGGGTCTCACTGAGTTGCTTAACACGTCGTCGTTGCTGAGGCTGACTTTGAACTTATAATTCTCCTGTCTCAGCCTCCCTAAGTGCTGGGATTACAGGCTTGCGCCTGGCGTTGTCACGCAGATGTTAAAAAACAAACAAACAAACAAACAAAAAACTTTTACATACTATAAGTACAAGCATAACCTTTTTGAACAGCAGCTTGGCATATCTATAGAAATTAAAAAGCGCACATATCCTTTGACTAAGCAATTCCAGTTCTTTATAAAGAATTTATTTTGAAATGTACTCAAACAAGTACTAGAAAAATATGTGTGTATCTGCATTTAGAGTAGTGATTTTTTATAATTATATAAAAAAATGTCCATCAATTATGATCTTATTAGGAAAAACTCAAACAATGTAATACTATGATATAGTTTAAAAAAAATCTGTATATATTGATATGGTACCCCATAATTTAGACATATATTAAATATATAGTATACTGATATCACATACATATATATTTTTATATCTTTAGAGAGCAACATTTTCTTTGTGATTTTTTAAATGATTTGAATTATTCTCTAAACATCAAAAATAAAACATATTTCTAGAAGGGCACACATGTAACTTACTCTGGTTACCTCGAGGTAGTAGGTATTGGGAGGTGGCACAGAAGACTCATTCTTTATACCCTTGTATACCATTGTAATTTTTTTTTTTTTTTTTTGGTACTAGGGATTGAACTCAGGGGTACTCAACCACTGAGCCACATCCCCAGCCCTACTTTGTGTTTTATGTAGAGACAGGGTCTCACTGAGTTGCTTAGCACCTCGCAGTTGCTGAGGCTGGCTTTGAACTTGCGATTCTCCTGTCTCAGCCTCCCTAAGTGCTGGGATTATAGGCTTGCACCACCGCGCCCGGCTACCATTGTAATTCTTAAATGTACACAAATAAATTTTTGTAGGAGCTTCTGGTAAAGATGGTGTGATGAATACATGCATCTAATTTCTCTCCATCTCAAAACTACAGTCAAGACATTGTTTTAGAATGCATAAAACCATAAAAATAACTCAAAGACATAAGCAAAAAGACTCAAAATGTTTGACTCTTAAGCTGTCCTTACATAAAACTAAGATACAACCTGATTTACATAAAGAATCCTGAAAGATCCAGGTGGTGCATACATTATCTTTGCAAGTGGGAGAAGGTTTAAATAGGAAGAATTAGTTAAAAACCATTTTAAAAAAACAATTAAATCCCTGGATCCTCTATTCTTTTTTATGCTATTGGGAAACCAATACTCCACTACCCTAGGAAAAATCTAGATCTATTCCAGAGAAAAGGTAAAACAGGGTATCTGCATGAACATCAGACCCAGCAAAGGATGAGGGTACCACTGAAAGCAGAGGATTAAAGGAATGGATGCAAACTGGATGTTGAGATTCCAGGTTATCCCTCTCCATCTTCCAGAACAGTATTGGCTAGTCAGTAGGTTGAAAGAGGTATCTCAAAAAGAAAACTCTAAAGATAACTATAGCATTAGTTCTTCCAATAAATAGGCTAGCTAAGTTCACTTTACAGATCTTTCCTCTTTTCTGTATAAGCCATTTGACTACATAGATCTTTCCATCATCATTTTACTTCTCTAACTATTAAAAAGAATGATCAGATACTTGAGAAAAAATTTAATATGAAATGTAAAGACCAAAACAATAAATCTTGGAGGGAAGTAGGCTTATATCATTAGGGGAAAAAAACTCTTAAAAATTTGATAATAACCTCAGAAGAATAAAACATAAGACATTGCAACCATGAAACAAGAATGGGAAATTGTCTTTTTTATAAGGAACATTCAGAGAACATATATACACACACGCACACACACACATGCACACACACAATTCTAAACCATGACAGTAGAAATAAAAAAAGTTCAACAGAAGAAACAGAAGACAAAGACGATGAAATCCCCAAGAAGGTAAAGCAAAGGTGTAGAGATGGAGAACAGAAAACACCAAGTAAAATTAGATAAACAACCAATTCAAACAAAGAAGTTCCACAAAGAAAGAAATCATCAAAAATTAATTCAGAGGGACTGGGATTGTGGCTCAGTGATAGAGAGCTTGCCTCGCATGTGGGAGGCACTGGGTTCGATCCTCAGCGCCACATACAAATAAATGAATAAATAAAAGTCAATCAACAACTAAAACTTAAAAAAAAATTAATTCAGGAAAATCTTCCAGAACTTCAGGATTTAAGCTGCTAGACCAAAATGTAACAGTACAATGGATAAAAACACAACTAAATCAAGCCAAATCACCACAAAATTTTAAAAGATTGGGAATAAAGAGAATATCTTTCAATTTCTAAAGGAGGTGGTGGGGGGAGAAGTCACATACAGAATCAGGCATCAAATTGACTTCATACTGTGCAACAATCATAGAAGCTAGAAGACAGTGGAATAACAAAATTCTAAACCATGACAGCAGAAAATAATTTGTAACCTAGAATTTTATACTTAGCCAAACTACCAATCAAATCTGAGAAAAGGAAGGGAAAAAACCTTCAAATATCAAGTTACAAAACATTTACTTCTGTCACCCTTTCTCAGGAAGCTTTTCAGGATGTACCCCATGATAATGAAGGCATATACTAACAAGAAGTCATGGAATACAAAAAGCAGAAGATTCAACTCAAGGGAAGTAAAGGGAATTCAAAGACGTAGCTGTATAACAGGAAGAAAGAGCAACCAATCCAGAATGGATCAGGTCAGAATGCTCTATAAGACAATTCTTCAAGAAAATAAAATCGACTGAATATTTAAGGAAAATAAATATCTTCAGATAAGAAGACAATTCAGGGTTCAATTAATGATAAGGCATATTTAGTTGTATATGTAAAATGGATTAATACTAAGTATTTATTTTAAAAGATAATTATTCGCCATAGGAAATTAAACAAATTATGAATAAAAATAAGTTGGGTCCAACTGAACTAAAGTTGAGCATCTCTTCTCCGGAAAGGCCCTAGAATGCTGGGAAAAATACCACCTGCTAATAAGGAAGTTGGATTGTCTGTGTAAGTTAATTAATTAACTAGTCAGCACTAGTTAATTAATGCTACATTCAAACAAAAGTAAAAAACTAAACATCTTAAACGTAATTTTCAAATAATATCTCTTGTAATTACTGTAATCTGAAAGGCATAAAATGAATTCACTTTCCAAGATCAGGTATGTTTCAAAGTTAAGTCAGCAGGCTGGGATTGTGGCTCAGTGGTAGAATGCTTGCCTCACAGGTGTGAGGAACTGGGTTCGATCCTTAACACCACATAAAGATAAATAAAATAAAGATATTGTGTTCATCTTAAAAAAGAAACTTAAAAAAACAAAGTTAAGTCAGCAATAGGAACAGATTGAAAACCTGGAAGTATTCTGCAAGAAAGTTGTTCTTTCATTTCTTAGGCAAAAGAACTCAAAAGAGCTGCAAAAAGGCTGAGGATAAGGTTCTCAAGATGGCTGCTCAGACCCATTTCTGGCAGCAAAGTTCTCTCTTGGAAGTACTTCAAAACGGACCCACAAGTCCAGGGGCACAGCATCACAGCACTGGAAAGACCCCAGCCTAAGTGCTGCAATGAAAATGTGGCTTTGAGTTTATTCCAGCTGAGCTAAGAAACTATTCACACCCACAAAATTCTGGAAAACACTCTTTCCTCAACTTTTTAAAATGCTATTTTTTAACATTTTATTTTTTATTGGTTCTGTTTAGTTACACTGATAAGTAGAATCCATTTTGATATAATTACACAAGCACGGAATATATCATATTCTAATTAGGACCTCATTCATGTGGATGTACATAATGGTGGGATTTACTGTGCTGTATTCATATATGTACATAGGAAAATTGTCAGACTCATTCTACTGTCTTTCCTTGTCCTTTCCCTCCTCCCTCCCCTTTATCCTCCCTTGTCTAATCTACTGAATTTCTATTCTTCCTCTCCTCACCTTATTGTGAGTTAGCATCTGCCTATGAGTAAAAACATTCTACCTTTGGCTTTTTGGGACTGGCTTATTTCACTTAGCATGATAGTCTCCAGATCCATCTATTTACTGGTGAATGTCATAAAGTCATTCTTCTTTATGGCTGGGTAATACTCCATTGAATATGTATACCACATTTTCTTTATCCATTCATCTGTTGAAGGGCACATGGGTTGCCTCTGCAACTTAGCTATTGTGAATTGTGCTGCTATAAACATTGATGTGGTTGCATCACTATGCTGATTTTAAATCCTTTGGGTATATACTGAGGAGTGGGTCAAATGGTGGTTCCATTCCACATTTGCTGAGGAATCTCCATACTGCTTCCCAGAGTGGTTGCACTAATTTGTAGTCCCACCAGCAATGTATGAGGGAATACTTTTCCGTACATCCTCACCAACATTTATTGTTGCTTGTATTCTTGATAATTGCCATTCTGACTGGAATAAGATGAAATCTCAGTGTAATTTTATTTTTCACTTCTTTAAATGCTAGAGATGTTGAACATTTTTTCATATATTTGTTGCTCAGCTATATTTCTTCTTCTGTGAAGTGTCTGTTCAGTTCCTTAGCCCATTTATTAATTGTTTTTTTGGTGTTAAGTTTTTGAGTTCTCTGTATGTGCTGGAGATTCATGCTCTATCTGAGGTGCAAGTGGCAAAGATTTTCTCCCATTCTGTAGGCTCTCTCTTCACAATCTTGATTGTTTCCTTTGCCATGAAGAAGTTTTTTAGTTTGATGGATCCTATTTATTGATTACTGATTTTACTTCTTATGCTTTAGGAGTTTTGTTAAGGAAGTCAGTTGCTGGGCCAATATGTTAAAGTGTTGGGACTACATTTTCTTCTAATGTGTGCAAGGTTTCTGGTCTAATTTTGAGGTCTTTTTTTTTTTTTTTAATTTTTTTTAGTTGTAGATGGATACAATATATTTTATTTATTTTTATGTGGTGCTGAGGATCGAACCCAGTTACTCATGCATGCGAGGCAAGTGCTCCACCACTGAGCCACGATCCCAGCCCCTAATTTTGAGGTCTTTATCTTTAAATGTAATCACCAACCTTGCAGTCATCATCACAATACAAATTTTGAACAAAGTTAGGGGTTCCTATCACTAGCACTATTTTATAAGATTTGAGTTTGAAGTTTTATTATTTTTTTAAAAAGTGTTTATTTTATCCCAGGACCAGCCCAGTGAGGATTCTCTATCTTTATTCCCATAAAAAATACTTATTTGTGCAAATTCCAATGGTGCTTTCTACACAGCCACCAAGCCTAAAGGTCCCACTTCAATAATAGTCAAACAAGTGTTCCTTACCATTTTGTGAATATCACATAATTGGCACAACCTATACCCAGGATAGCACTCATTATTGGGTGTCTATAGAAGCTTACTTAGAGTAATGTAGTAATAAAGAACAGATATGTGTTTGATGGTGTGTTCCAAGAGTCAGCTAACTAATCTATTAAAAAAATGGTTTAAAGTGCTCAAACTTTCTGAAGCTGGTTTGTTACAAAATCATTTTTATTCGTCACCTTTCAAACCAATCTTGAGGCATATTCTTGTGTAAACATGAAAACAGCAAAAAGGAACAGCTTCTAAATGAGTCATAAGTTCCTTTAGTAAAATATATTTTGAAATTCCAAAATGAAACTTGTTCTTGCACTGCATATTGGTCACTTTTAAAGTGAATTATATTGGGACTTTTACTAAAGCTTGGATATTTTTTATAAATACATAAATCTAATGAAAGGCAAGCATCAAAGTAAAGTTTAAAGAGAGGATCAAGGAGTAAGAAACCATAGAAGCATGGAATAACTCTGCCATCTTGATGCCACGGACACTTTGAGTTTGCTCTTTAGATTAGCAATTGAAAGAATTTCAGCTCTGCTTCTATTTTCTCTTGAGAAAATTTTTTTAAAAATCTCTAAAACCTTTTGGTGAATCCTTTCAAACAGTGAAGGCAAAGTACTTGGAGATCTGCTGATTGATGAAGGGTAGTACTGCACTGATTATCAGGCACTGGCCAAGGACACAAAATAACAGATGATTTGGCACTCCTCTGTAACCTCGAGACAGTCAACCACAAAATTTTCTAATATCAGCACAGTTTCTGCCATTGCCAGAAAAACGACACAGTGCAGCAAGAAGTGGTCCCAGAGACCCCACCAAACCAGTAACCAACTCACATGTCTTCTTCCTGAGGATCAGTATTCCCAAATCTGGTTTGTACTTTATTTTCAAATTTAGCTGAAGCATATGGAACAGTTACATAAGTCCTCTTGGACACCACAAATGTTCTGAGAGGCAGTACTTATCATTCTAGTAAAACTTTGTGGGGAAAGAAGGCCTTAAAAAGTAAACACTAATGGAAAATTGGTTACACTAAAATTGAGGATTATAAAAACTGCACCATGATAAAATTAAACTGGCAAGCATTTACATTTGGGCAAAATATAAAATTTGCCTGTGAAGAGGCAATCAGGTTTAAAAAAAAAAAAAAACAAAGAGGCAATGGGATAGCCAAGACAACTACATCAAACATGGTAGCACCCAAAAGAGACAGCCACTAAAAATACAGTGAAGGACCCTGGATTTAAACATAAATTCTGTCACTTACTAGCAGGTTACTAACTTTCTCTCAGCATCATTATATTAGCCAATGTAATGCAAGCTGTTATAGTATTATAAATATGCACAATTTCATAGCAGTAAAAAGGTTATAAAATAATATCTTCTCAGTGCCATAGTTTTTATAAGGAACAAAGAATATATTGTACAGGAATGACATCTGCAAAAGGTAATACACTTTAAAAATCTACTTGATTAACAACTATAATAAATATAATGAATTAATTATTCATTAATTTCAAGAATATTTTGATGATAAAGTAAATTATTTCCCTTGAGGAAAACTCTACCACTTAGGCTATAAAACAAAGTGATATAAAACAAAATAATAGTCTTACTCAACTTCAACATCCAAACTTGTTTGCATACTACCACCCTCACAAATGTTACACCAAGTGTAACACATATAACATTTAACCCTTTGGTTAAATCAAACAAGAAATGGTTTTAAGATCAAAAGAAAAAAGGCATCTCTTTTCTCAAGTAGCAGGTCTAAGCAAATTTCCCATTTTGATAATGGTTTGCACTTTGAGGATGAAACAATATCTTGCATAAGAGACGGGCTTCTATATATGTTAATGTAGTTTAAAAAGTGGCAAACCTTTACTTTTTACAAATGTAAAAACTAAACAACCTTAATTTGTACTTTAAAATTTCTGAGGGTTTAGCTACTCTCTCATGCTACTTGAAAGCTTTCACAAAATAAAAATAATACAGAGCTATCAGATAATGTTCTGTTAATACCTGGTACACTCATATTAGGACACAATATAAGCGTTAATTTGATTTTTATCACACTTACTTTTTTGTGATAAATGCTACAGAGTCCTCTTTCTATGTCGGGCAATTTATATAGATGGTTTTCTATTTGACCGAACACACTAGATTCTGAATGGAGAACTTCAGATACAGCATCAAGTCGGGCATTTATTTCCCTGTGATAACGGAATAACAGCAATGATCAGATATGTCAGAATTCAGAATGTAGACATTTCCCACTTTAATGTCTAGGACCATGACATAGTCACTTAGACAAGTATAAAGGAGATACTTTCCTATCTCTGGTCCTTCTCTGTCTCTTCCCATCATTTAAAATCAAAGAGTAGGTACCACAGAAGAAATGTCATGAGCTGGGCAAACATATGACTGTTTTTCCCAGCCTCCCCTGCAGTTAGTTGTGGTATTTACCTGAGTAATGAAGAGTGGGTAGGCATGATGCCTGACACTTCTAATATTTGGCCCATAAAAACCTCCCTGTGTGAGCATTCATATTCATTTTCACTCTCACTTTGACAGCTAGATGTTGAGTTCAAAGCACTTCTGTGAGCCACATGTTAACTCCATCAGCCTGGGTGCATGAGTGAAGCAAAAAACCCTCCATTCCTACATCTTCTATCAAATGAATTTATGATAGCAGGAAATAAGCTTCTAATGTACTTAAACCACTGAGACTGAGGCTGGCTTTGCTATAACAGCTTGCATTACACTTTAATAAAACAGGCCTACAATGAGTAACAGGAAGCCTTGGTGGGGGTGGTGATGATTGAACCAACCAAATGTTGCACCAAAATGGAGTTTGAGCAAAGAATGCAGAGTAGCAATATAAAGTGCAGAGGACATGACATTAGGAGACATGGGAAATTAGGGTCACAGGATTTTATCAATGGCTACACCTTGAGTGATGGGCTACTTGGGAAGAAGTGGTAAGATCTTGTCAACCTGACTAAATGTATCCTAAAAGAGATGTGTCTCATTAGGTATAATGGCCACTTGTGATATTAAAGACTGCGATGAGGAGACAGGCCTGGTAGATAGTAGACTCTCAGTAAAGTTTTTTTAAAAAACTAAACAAGTGGATCAAAGAATGAACTGATGTTTTAGTGGGTATGGAGGCATCAGACACCAAATAAACATATTTGTCACTCGATGTTCTGTTGATATCACACACACTGATGTGATGAGCAAATCTTTTATCAGGATACTGCCTAGATGACAGATCCAGCACTTTCCAATCAACAGAGTGTTTTATATCTTCGTTATCCTGGTAACCGCATTGTGAGGTCATGCCTTTCACAATACAGAGCTACTATACTAACTTCAGGTTTCATTTTTGTTCCATTGGCTCACTGTCTCCTTACATAGGATATCAATAACATTTTATTGGACATCAATCAAATGGAACTTTGTATATACCTAGACTGGCTCCTCCATTCTCGGCAGGATGGCCCTGGAATCTATACTTTCTCCATCTCTGTGCCACTACCTTGATCTAAGTCAAAATCATTTTTCTCAATGCCTACTAAAACAGCCTCCCAACTTTCTTGCCCACATCTACTTCTGTCCCTTTCTCCACACTGAGGCCTGAGTTGTCTTCCTAAAAACAATTCTATTCATGTCATATCTCTGCTTTAGGTTTATCAATGACTTGCCATTGATCTTAAATTCAAATGCAGAATCCTTAAAATCCTTAACTGACCTACAAGGCTTCTGTCCCTTCTTACCTATGAAGTCTCACCTCAAAAAACCTGTCACTCTCTGCCTCTCAAAGTTCCAGTCAGACTGAACCTCTTTTACTATCTTGGTCACTCTGACAGCTCTGACACCAGGGCTTCTCACTTGCTGCTTACTTTGCCTGGAAGACTCTCCCTCTTCCCTACTATCCATGAACTCCATTTTACTCACTCCTCTGAAATGGCTTTGTAGACTCACCAGATCAGATTTAACCCCTTTTTTCATCCTTTCCCATGTCATCCTCTTTTTGTTTTTCATAATGAGAATCATAATTGTATTTCTTCTTCAGTTGTATTTACAACTTCATTGTCTTTCCTGCTAAACTATAAACTCATCTCCGCAGTTCCAGAAGTACAATATGTGCTCAATAAATAGTTGTTGAATTCAATTCAATTCAGTTCTGAAGACTTCATATAAAACAAATCAAGATGAGGTGAAAAAATTAAATTTTCTTTGCATAGTGTTATGATAAAATAAATCAATGTTTTACTCTAACATTTACCTAAAATGAAATACAAATATAAAGTTGTACTTTAATAACTCACTCCTGCTTAAATGTAAGATGACACCAACTGGAATAGACTAGGTTGATGCTACAGATGGTTTGAGGACAGATAAAATAAAGCCATCTGTGAATGTATAAGACAGCCTACACAGAGAGCTACTGTCTCAAAATTAAACATTTTCTGAAATACAGAAAAAGAGTTGAATAAAAACCTAAGTCATGTTTATGAATTCTGCTAAAAAAATTTTTTTAAGAGATGTGAAACTAAATTTCTTAGAGACCAAAAAGGTTGAGATAAAAGCACAAAGGGAGTGACTTTTTAAAATTCTAACCTAGTTATCAGTGTAGGCAAAGCATCATGTTTACCACAAATCATTTTGGGTTTAACTCAGTCTTCTCTAGGAAAGTAGTATCTCAGAGGTTAAGAATTTGGGCTTAGAAGGTAGGTGACCTTGGTTCAAATCCAGGCTGTGCCACTGACCAATTATTTAGTCTTGCCCTAGTTTCTCCATCTACGACAAGAACAACAATGGGCCCTAACTTTATGTGTCATAATAATTTAATAATACATGCCAAGCGCTTAGTATAGTGCTTTCTACATTAACCACTCATTAAATATTCATTGCTTCCATCATCACCATCATAAAAGGAAGGGAGAAACTGTACACAAAAATTTAGTTTGTAAATAACTATAGGTAGACAAACCTTAACACACAGATATGAAAACAGGTATTTTACGAAAAGTGAACAATTAAAGATTAAGTAAAGAGAACTAGTCCTGGAATCTCAAGTACAATGTGATAGACAGTGATGATTTGAAGCATTATGTTGAGATGGGTTAGTAGGTTGCATTAAGAAAGCAAGTTACAGCCGGGCGCGGTGGCTCACGCCTATAATCTCAGCACTTAGGGAGGCTGAGACAGGAGAATTGCGAGTTCAAAGCCAGCCTCAGCAAGGGCGAAGCGCTAAGCAACTCAGTGAGACCCTGTCTCTACAAAACACACAAAATAGGGCTGGGGATGTGGCTCAGTGGTCGAGTGCCCCTGAGTTCAGTCTCGAGTACCAAAAAAAAAAAAAAAGAAAGCAAGTTACTACTAATTACAGATGTTTAAATGGACAGAGGGAGACCGAAAGGATGTGTGGTACCATTTATCACAATTCTTCATCATTGTGGTGGCTCTAATTCCACTTTAATCTCCCATATGCAGATCAGAATGTGAATGGATAAGAATGACTTCTAAGTTTTCAAAAATAAAATACATACCTTCATATTATTCTTAAATAACAAGTAGTTATAAGATATCCTAAGAAATTCTAATAAAGTAGATGTCAGCTATCAAAATAAGGAATCATTATTTTAGTATAAAGAGATCTGGTGAGTCTGACAAGCAACAGAATAGGAAGCAACACTGTTAAATAAACAATGATAAAGATATTATTCCAGGATGTGATACTAAACAATGTAAACCAATGAAAAGAAGGTACCTGAATCATTTCATTCCAGAAGCCAAAAAAACAATGGATATGATGTCCTGGAAATAACAATGGTTCTTCTTTACCACTAAAGACCCAAGGACTAAGTGTAGGTGTTACTGGAGTCCTTCACATTTGAAGATGAACTGTGTGATGACATTACTATCTATTGTATGTAACTGTCACTTTAAAAACCACATGACCTACAGCTACTGTCAGTAATGGAGTCTGTACCTTCTGGTTAGTGCTTGGGAGATATACCAACATTTCAAATGTAAGGGTATTTGTAGAGAAGGAGCTGAAATGGAAACTGCTAGAGGGGCTGTTTGGGTTTTTCATTTTTTACTAAAAGGTTTGCTTTAAAAACAAATAGCTGAAATTAAGGAACTAATCTCAGAAAGTAATACAGTGGTGATGTGATGTGACTAAATCTACTATCTAAATAACTCTCTCCTAGAAACATGAACCGCAAGTCCTTAGGGCTTTCATAAGACCCAGGCATTATTACCTGGGCCCATCTAACTTTGCCTTTCATGCCCATCATTCATTTATTCAATGAACCATCACCAAGTGTTTAAGAAGAACTGGCTGAAGAAGGTGGTCACTGTTCACACTATGAACTTTCCGGCCCTGTCCACAAAGAGCTATACTGTACTGACAAGAAGGGACGCATTTTTAAAAGAATTAATTATAACAGTGTGATAAACCTGTAACTGAGCAATGACCCAGGTTCAATGGGAACACAGGAAGGTGCATCTAATTTTAACGGTCTGGGCGGACTTCCCAGGGACAGCTATTGTCTGAGTGAAGAACTATAAAAGATTACTGGAAAATGGAAAGTGAGGGTGGGGAAATGTGACCACAAGAATATGAGAGGTAAGTGTGGCCATGTGAGTAATCAGGCCAAACAGCAGCTCTGCCCATCTTGGAAGCAACTGGAACTGAGGCTAATGGCTTGGAGAGGCTTAAGAACAATGGCAGAAACAGAAAGCTGTTTCAGAAACCCAGGGAGCAGCACTAAAGGCCTGAACTTGAGGAGACGATATGGGAATGGAGAGAAGCACAGTTTCAATACATATTAAGGAGGCACAAGTAAAAGCAGCTGTCATGGATCAGATGAGGGAAGGAGGGAAAGAAAGCAATGCACTGGGCAACGGGATGCACTGTCATCCACAAATATAGCTCAAATGATGCAGATCATGGAGAAAAAGTATTTTTTTAAAATAAAACTGTATCTAAAGAGCTATTCCTGAATATTTACATTGTGGTAAGTTGTAAATCATCCAAGTTTTAAAGGATTTTCATTAATCATATTCTAATGAGGCAACATTTTGCCAGCAGAGTACAATTCTCCTTCTTCAAAATATTAAACAGAATAGTTTTATGACAGTTACCCTTCATTACCAGTTTAGTCCACAAATCTGAGCCTTTGAAAAAAACAATGTAAATTCTGTTTCTGGTAATGGTGGGAATAGATACTTCCAGACCATCCCTCTCACTGAAAAGAATTTTAAAATCCAGATGAAACACAAAACCATGCTCATAAAAGCATCAAGAAACTAGCAAAATGGTAACTAGTACTCCATAAATATATTTTTTTAAAAAAAGCAAAAACCCAGAGGAATAATTCAGCAGCCTAAGCTACTTTTGTACAGAAGAGACATGCCAGAACAATTCACTGTGAAAATGAGCCTTGTAGTAAGGGGTAAACTTTCAACTGTGTTTAGCATTATTTGTTTTAGTCCTTACAAAATTTTAGGCACTGACCTTGAATGAAGATGGTCTCAGCTGGGTACAGTGGCACATACCTGTAATCTCATCAACTCAGGAGGCTGAGGCAAGAGGATTGCAAGTTCCGGGCCAACTTTGTGAGGCCCTAATCAATTTAGTGAGACCTTGTCTCAAAATAAAAAAAATAAAAAGGGCATGGGGATGCAGCTCAGTGGTTAAGTGCTTCTGGGTTCAATCGCTGGAACCAAAAAAAAAAAGATGGTCCAGACTAGTAATGCTACCAAAAACCTGGTAGAAGCAAACCAAAGTTCTCTCTGGGAGAAAAGCACCTTCATCCTATCCCTTACATTATCCCCCCAAATAAATTTCCAAATAACATGACCAGTACACAAAGACAACCAAGCACAAAAAGAAACCAGATGATAAGAATCAACAGAGACAACAAATAACAGGAACACAAAAATATACTAAAGTGGGGCTGGGATTGTGGCTCAGCGGTAGAGCGCTTGCCTCGCATGCGTGAAGGCCTGGGTTCGATCCTCAGCACCACATACAAAGCAATAAAATAAAGACATGGTGTTCATCTGCAAATAAAAAAAAATCTTTAAAAAAAAAATATATATATATACTAAAGTACTGATTAGGAAATGAATAACAAATTGAAAACAAGCCAGGTGCGCTGGCACAAGCCTGTAATCCCAGCACTTAGGGAGGCTGAGACAGGAGAATCGCAAGTTCAAAGCCAGCCTCAGCAATGGCG
This sequence comes from Geosciurus inauris, assembly GCA_004024805.1. Lineage (NCBI taxonomy): Eukaryota > Metazoa > Chordata > Mammalia > Rodentia > Sciuridae > Geosciurus > Geosciurus inauris. The sequence goes on along the minus strand of PVHX01007453.1, from coordinate 49,495 downwards.
AGGCGCTAAGCAACTCAGTGAGACCCTGTCTCTACATAAAACACAAAATAGGGCTGGGGATGTGGCTCAATGGTCGAGTGCCCCTGAGTACAATCTCCAGTACCAAAAAAAAACAAATTGAAAACAAATCACCATAGGAATGCAAAAGAAACACAAAGAAATTAGAAGGTAAATCAGTTATATAATTTTAATTGGCTTTCAAATGAACTTTCTTTGCTCTCTGTAAGATTTTTATCTCCAACATAGCACTGTCCAGTTTCACTATGATTTAGCAAAATGTGGATTTCTTATTTATTTTCAATAGCACTTTGGATATCTATGCTTTCTAAATCTAAGAATTCACACCTTTCATGAATTATGAAAAATTCTCATCTTTTATCATCTCTTTGAATACTGTCTCCTCCCATTCTAATTTTCTTTTCTTTTTCCAAAAATCTGATGAAGTTTATGTTTGACTACCTAGGTTTGTCTTTCAATCTCTAATAGTGTCTATCACATTGTCAGTCTACTACACTCCAGGCAATTTTTTCACATACTATCTTATGCAGGTAGAGTATCCCTAATCTGAAAATCAAAACTCTGAAATAATGAAAAATCTGAAACATTTCAAATGTTTCATACCATGAAATTGTTTCCTACACAAAATTATTATAAAATTATTAAAATAAAGATATTATATAAACTATCTTTGGCCTATAGTGTATAAGGTGTTTATGAAACATAAATGAACTTCATACTTAGATTTGCATTTCATCCCCAAGATGTATCACTATGTAAATGCAAATTTTCTGAAAAAAAAAAATCTGAAACACTTCTGGTCCCAAGAATTTTGGATAAGGGACATTTAACCTCCATTTCCGTTGTTGCATCTATTTTTATTTAACCCATTCATTGTTTTTAAACTGAATATGGTGGTTTCTTTGTTTTAAATTTTATTAGTTCTTTTTAGTTATACATGACAGTAGAGTCCATTTTGATATAATTTTACAAGCATGGAATATATCTTATCCTAATTAGGACTCCAATCTTGTGGATGTACATGATAGTGAGATTCACTGTGGTATAGTCATATATGTACAAAGTTATATCACATTCATTTGTTGGTAAATGGATGCATCTGGAGACTGTCATGCTATGTGAAATAAGCTAATCCCAAAACACCAAATGTCAAATGTTTTCTGATATGTGGAAGCTAAGCCACAATAAGCAGGAGCAGGGAATAGAAATTCAGTGGAGTAGACAAGGGAAATGAAGGGAAGGGACAGGGATAGGAAAAGGAAAGACAGTGAAATGAATATGAAGAGGTTTCTTTTTAAAATCAAACTGAACTCTTCTGATGGTATATATATATATATATATATATATATATATATATATATATTTATATATATATATATATTTGGCAGGGGGGGACGGGACTGAGGCTTGAACCCAGAGTGACTTACCACTGAGCTACACCCCTAGTCCTTTTTTTTGGATACTAGGGATTGAACCCAGGGGTGCTTTCACACTGAATACACCCCTTATTCCTTTTTTTCTTTTTCTTTTTCTATTTTAAGACAGGGTCTTACTAAGTTTCTGAGGCTGTCCTCAAACCTTCAATCCTCCTGCCTCAGCCTCCCAAGTTGCTGGGATTAGAGATATATGGTGTCATGCCCAGCTAATGGAAATTTTTCTATGCTCATACTTTTTATACTCTTTTGTATTTCTTTTAATGTGATAACTAGATATTTATCTGAGGCATGATCAAAACTGCATTAAGTAAATTTCACAGCTTGGAAGTTGCCAGGCCACAAAGACTATGGAAACTGGAACTGTAACCTGTAAGAGAGGGCCTAGGGTTAAGAATATTTGAAAACTTTTCCCTGTGATGAGACCAGGCCAAAACACAAACCTCTGTCAGATCTCTTTTGAGATTATAGTGCTTTTAGTACCTCACATAGTCTATAGTCTACCTAACATAGACTCTAGTCTCCCTAACTTAAACAGACCCAAGTCCTTGTATTTGTCTCCCACAAGGTAATTAAAACCCAATCCTGATTACCGAGGTCTGCAAAAGCCAAGAGAGCAGCAGTGACAGTCAATGCACCATTTCCACTCCTTTTCCAGTCTGCTCCCTGAGTTCCTCCATTAATTTTATGTACAAGCTCTGCTATGTCCTAAAAGGAAACTTGTTATACTTCCAACATATTTAGTTATTTCTCATTAGGGAGGTTTTTATGTTACAGAATTGACAGAAAATGAAGTTCTCCCACAGGAAGCATTCTGAGGGAAAATATTCTGAAAATCCCTAATAAAGGCATAAAAATGGAGAAAGATAAAGCAGGAGAGCCAAGAAAAATAATTTATCTCCTTCCCATCTCCCCTGTATTCCTCCTCCTTAGCCTCAGTGAAACTTTCATTTCTTGTTCGCACTTGAGCTATTCTAGATCTCACTGAAAGTCCTGCTGTAGATAAATGCAGAGGGCAGCTTGAAGTTCCTGACTATTTGTGTCTCAAGAAATGCTAGCTAGGTCTGGGGTTGTGGCTCAGTGGTAGAGTGCTCGCCTGGCACATGCAAGGCACTGGGTTCGATCCTCAGCACCACATCAAAATAAATAAATAAAATAAAGGTACTGTGTCCAACTACAACTAAACAAAATATTTTTTAAAAAAGAAAGAAATGCTAGCTAACCCATCTGTGTTGAGAGGGCAGGCATTTGGGTTAGAGCCCTAAGATTCATTTTCCCCCCCCTTGGTAACAGCTGTCCCTCCTTCCACACTCCTTCAGTCACAGAGAAAAGGACAAAGGCATAGGGGTCAGCACCAATCAATCACAGTTCTCAGTTATGTGCCACTTGTCACTCTCCCTTCCCATTTATGAGCAAGAAAGCCTCTCACTGGGCTGAGTAAACCAGAGTTAGCATGGTAAACACTGTGTTGGCAGACTCGTGGAACACAGGAAACCACAAAGAATAAATAGGGCCTCTCAGAGTCATTAATTTCAAGTAGTTCCAGAGAGTTAAAAGTGGCATTTAGTTTTGTTAATATAAATTAAATGTTAAACGGAAGGAAACATGTAACATTCTATTACCTCGTCATTAAGATCAGGGTAATAAATTAGAAATGCAACCAGTAATACTCCAAACATATGGGATTACCAAAATAGGAGCCATTCAATTATTCAGAAGAATCAGCTACCACTAAAATGTACTTAGTGCTTTAGAAATCACACAAAAATGTAGTCAGAGAGCAAATTCCTAATACAATCTTCTAGTCCCTTAATTTTAATTATTTATGTGATTTAAGTGCCAAGAATTAATTTAGCATGCTTAATTCTCTTAAGCAGTTTTCTAAAAATATAATTTGAATTATAAAAGCATTTTTTATTTCCTCTAATTGTGGTATTGAGCTATACAGTGTGTAACAGGTGTTTTCTTTTGGATATAAAAGTTTTCACTACTTGTACCTCCTTCTCCTCCCTATAGATTTACTGTTCCAAAGTGGATTAAAAATTCCTTGAGAATAGAATGCCATCTTGTCACTGAGACTGATAATACAAATTCAAAATAACTATCTTGTATTAAGAGAAAACGCAAATTAAGGACACAGTGGATATTATGGCCCTAGTGATGTCACAGGGAGGAAAGAATATATATGCCTATTTACTTGTTCTATTTTTAAAATAAAAAGCCTCTGGAAGGACACACAACAAAATAACAGCCTTGGTTATCTCAGGGGGCCTGGGCAGATGTGGGGCAGGGAGTGACAAACATTTCATTATGTAATTTTTCATATCTTTAAAGCTTTTTAACTTTTGGGAAGTTTAAAAAATTTAAATAAGCTGATTTGTTAATTCTAAAAAAATGTACTATGGGGTTGAACAACAAAGGCGGGGGGAAAACCATTGGTCAACAGATTGCTAGGTGTTCACTAAACATTTCTTCTTCTTCCTTGACAAATAAGCTGATAACATTAGTCAGCCTCTTTTATAGAAAAGTGTGACCATCAGAATGGGTTGTAGCCAGTGACATGTGAGCAGAATAGACGTCACTATAAGACCTAGATCATACAAAAACATATACCCTCCCACTCCTTCCTCTTCTACTGGCTGGATGGCAGTGCCCAGAATGACCGTAGAAGCCATATTTATGATAGGACAGCTCCTGAGGTTCCTAAACACCTGTATGATGAGAGATTTACCCCACTCCCAATCTGGAAAGGCCTTGGATAGTTTATGTTTATACAAAGGAAAAGAAAATGAAATTAACTTCCACTCTATTGAGAGTCTTTTTGGTAGAAGGTAGCCTCCCTAAGCAATGTAACAAATATACCGTATAATTAGTCAATTAGGACATGAAGTTGGTCTTCCTAAATTCCCAGGACTTAGTCAAGTTTAAAGCATTAAATAAAAAAGAAAGGCTGTGATTCATGCCTGACCCTACAAAGACAGGGTGTAATTATTAATCGCCACATCATTCTGACAAGGGACCCACACAAAGACTCCACCTACTCTTGCCAGCAGTACTTACAAATTCTCTCTACATTCCTGACTATAGTAATAGGCAAGAGAAAACACAGACAAAACACATATTGAGAAGAATGGACCTGGACAGATCTAAGAGAACTACCTGAGCACCCAACCTCCTCCCTGCTGTCATAGGAAGCCTGAAGCTGGGTCATCTTGTGATTATATCCCCATCTTTCTAGAACAAAATGTGGTGGAGATCAGATGCTCTCAGGTCCAACATGGGCTTTCTGTATAGATGGATTCAGGGACTTATTTATGATGGTGGTGAAGGTACAGTAGCAAGATTACTTTAAAAATTCATGTATATATGCAGGCTTGCTGGCACATGCCTGTAATCCCAGTGGCTTGGGAGGCTGAGGCAGGAGAATCATACCTTCAAAGCCAGCCTCAGCAACTTAGCAAGGCCCTAGAACAATTTAGCAAGACCCTGTGTCTAAATTAAATATTAAAAAGGGCTGGGGATGTGGTGCAGTGGTTAAGTACTGCTAGTTTCAATCCCCAGTAACCCCCCCACAAAAAAATCATGCATTAATTGTATTTTCCATATAATTATTTCTTAAAAGTGAAACATCATGGAACAGGACCTGCTCCCAAACCAAGACGGCAGCCTAGACGCATGCTGCATTCCTAGTCTCTCTAGGACCAGGGAAAAAAGCAGTGGAAATACTGTTTCTCTGAGAGTTATTACAAAACCCCCTATAGCTGCCTCCACGAAGGAATTCCAGTCATGTGCCCAGGCAGGTTGCCAGGCCCTAGAGTTTGTGCAAGACCTGGCCAGTCGCCCCTGCAGGACCCACTCCGGCACAGGACCCCTGGCTCCCATGCCCACACACCATGCAGGACCTTGGGTCACCTACTCACATAGGACCCCTGGTCATTGCTCCCACATGGGACCCCCAGCTGCTGTTCCTGTGTGAACCTCCATCTACCAGCACGGAACTCCCCCATTCGCCCACACCTGGGGACACTGTCAGGATCCAGAGACAACCTTCTTCCATATAGCACACCACAGAGCTGCATTACTCAACACCACCGCCCAGCCCAGTCTGGCCGTACACCCTATCTCTGAGAGCAGGCACCTCCATTGTGAGACTCCTTCCTCACAATATTAGACCTGAGCTGGTAGATACCAGTAAACCGCAGACAACCCCACCTACTGGATGAGAAGGGAAGCAATCCTTTTTATTTACCTTGAGACTTTTTTTTTCCTATTTTCCCTTTTTTTTCTTTTCTTTTTCTTCTTTTCTCTCTCTCGCTCTTTTCCCACCCTCACATCCCCAACATTTGTGAAATCATGTATTTTTAATGCATTAGGCTACTGAGGACTGGGATGTCTGATTAGTATATTACAGTTGTATTATGTAGTCTTGTATCTTCTATTTTTACATGTTTTATTTTTCTTAATTTTTATGTTTCCTTGTTTGTTGTACTCTATTTTCTTCCTACTTACTTGTCTTCCCCAAATCTCTTTCTCTCTTTTCTACTACTAGCCAACTTCTTTTGGATTCCTCTTTCATGCTTTCTAGGATCTAATAACTCTATATCCTTCTTCCTACCTCCCTAACATCTCATCCTACACCCTACCCCCAGTTCTCTTTAGTACACCAGCAGAAACTGTAGACCCTTTTGCAAACCTATTGTTTATACAGTAGATACTATCTGAACTCATAATTTCTGTATATTGTGACAAAGCCGTAAATGTCCTATTAGGAACTACATTGTTTAAAACTATGTATTGTTGGGCTGGGGTTATGGCGCAGTGGTAGCGTGCTCGCCTAGCACATGTGAGGCACTGGGTTCAATCCTCAGCACCACATAAAAATAAAATAAAGATATTCTGTCCACCTATAACTAAAAAATAAATTATTTAAAAAAAAAACAACTATGTATTGTTTGTATTGAGATCTGTTAATATTGGTCTCCCCCTTAAAGGAAAGGTATTAGAACCCTGTAGGGAATATATAAGCCTATAGGATAAAGACTATAACACCTCAGATCCGCAATGCTAGAAGGGAAGACACATGAACATGAAAAAACAAGGGAAGAAAGTGCCCCAAACAAACCAAGATACTAAATTATTAGAATCAATAGTCAGCACAGAAGAAATGTCATAGAAGGAGTTCAGGAAATACATAATTAAGATGTTCTATGAATTAAAGGATGATATAAGAGAGCAAACACAGGTAGCAAAACATCATTTTGATAAAGAGCTACATAGGTAAATACAGGAAGCAAAAGATTATTTCAATAAGGAGATAGAGATTCTGAAAAAGAACCAAACAGAAATCCTTGAAATGAAAAAAACAATAAACCAAATCAAAAACTCAATAGAAAGCATCACCAACAGATTAGATCACATGGAAGACAGAACTTCAGACAATGAAGACACAATATTTTATCTTGAAAACAGAGTTGACCACACAGTGAAGATGATAAGAAACCATGAACAGAACATCGAAGAATTATGGGATAACATGAAAAGGCCAAACTTAAGAATTATTGGGATAGAGGAAGGCATAAAATTTCAAACCAAAGGAATGAACAATCTATTCAATGAAATAATATCAGAAAATTTTCCAAATATGAAGATCAAACTGGATAATCATATACAAAAGGCTTACAGGACACCAAATGTACAAAATCACAACAGATCTACACCAAGGCACATTATAATAAAAATGCATAGTATACAGAATAAGGAGAGCATCTTAAAAACCACAAGAGAAAGGAATCAGATTACATACAGGGGGAAACCAATTAGGATCTCTAAAGACTTCTCAACCAAGACTCTTAAAGCTAGAAGAGCTTGGAACAACATATACCAAGCTCTGAAAGACAATGGATACCAACCAAGATTAAGTTTTAGATTTGATGATGAAATGAAAACCTTACAAGATAAACAAAAAATAAAAGAATTTACAGCAAGGAAGCCTGCACTACAGAACATTCTTGACAAAATATTCCCTGAGGAGGAAATGAAAAACAACAATGAAAACCTATGAAAGGAGAAACTACACTAAAGGAAAGGCCAATCAAAGGAGAAACCTAGTCCAGTTAAATACTAAAAATAAATCAAAATGTCTGGGAATACAAACCATGTCTCAATAATAACCCTGAATGTCAATGGCCTACACTCATCAATTAAAAGACATAGCCTGGCAGACTGGATTTTTAAAAAAGATCCAACAATATGCTGACTCCAAGAGACTCATTCAGGAAAAGACATCCACAGATTGAAGGTGAAAGGATGGGAAAAAATGTATCACTCACATGGACTGTGTAAACAAGCAGGGGTTTCCATCCTCATATCAGATGAAGTGAACTTCAAACCAAAGTTAGTGAAAAGGGATAAAGAAGGTCATTTCATACTGCTTAAGGAAACCATACATCAACAAGACACAATAATCTTAAATATCTATGCCCCAAACAATGGGGCATCTATGTATGCCAAACAAACCCTCCTCAACTTCAAGAATCAGATCACAACACAATAGTAATGGATGCCTTTAACACACCTCTCTCACTACTGGATAGATCTTCCAAACAAAAACTAAACAAAGAAACAACAGAACTCAATAAAACAATCAATAATCTAGACTGAACAGACATATATAAAATATTCCATCCTTCAACAAGTAAATACACTTTTTTCTCAGCAGCACATGGACTCTTCTCCAAAATTGACCATATGCTATGTCACAAAGCAAGTCTTAGCAATTAAAAAAAAAAAAAAGCGATACTGCCCTGCATTCTATCTGATCATAATAGAATGAAATTAGAAATTAATGACAGATTAAAAAATAGAAGCTACTCCAACACCTGGAGACTCAATAATATGCTATCGAATGATCCATGGGTAACAGAAGACATCAGGGAGGAAACAAAAAATTTCTTAGAGGTAAATGAGAACTCCAATACAACATATCAAAATTTCTGGGACTCTATGAAGTCAGTGCTAAGAGGAAAGTTCATTGCATTAAGCTCATTTATTAAAAGAAGAAAAAGGCAACAAATAAATGACCTGACACTACATCTCAAAGCCCTAGACAAAGAGGAACAAACCAACACCAAAAGAAGTAGAAGACAGGAAATAACTAGAATGTAGGCTGAAATCAATGAAGTTGAAACAAAGGAAACAATTCAAAAAACTGACAAAACAAAAAGCTGGTTCTCTGAAAAAATAAAATAAAATTGACAAACCCCTAGCCACCTTAATGAAAAGGAGAGAGAAAACCCAAATTACTAAAATTTGTGATGAAAAAGAAGTGTCACCACAGACTCTGCTGAAATACAGAGGATAATTAGAAACCATTTTGAAACTTTATACTCCAGTAAAACAGAAACCTCCGAAGATACTGACAAATTTCTAGAGACATATGACCTACCCAAACTGAACCAGGAGGACATTCACGACTGAAATAGATCAATTTCAAAAAAGGAAATAGAAGAGGCCATCAAGACCCTGCCAACCAAAAAAAGCCCAGGACCAGACGGATTCTCAGCCAAGTTCTACAAGACCTATAAAGAAGAACTAACTCCAATACTCCTCAAATTATTCCATGAAATAGAAAGGGAGGGAACTCTTCCAAACTCATTCTATGCAGCTAGTACCACCCTGATACCAAAATCAGATAGAGACACAACAAAGAAAGAAAATTTCAGACCAATATCCCTAATGAATATAGATGCAAAAATTCTCAATAAAAATTTGGCAAATCACATACAAAAACATTTAAAAAATAGTGCACCATGATCAAGTGGGGTTCATTCTAGGGATGCAAGGCTGGTTCAACGTATGGAAATAAATTAACGTAATGCATCACATCAGTAGAATTAAAGATAAGAATCATGTGATTTTATCAATTGATGCAGAGAAAGCATTTGACAAAATACAGCACCCTTTTATGTTTAAAACTCTAGAGAAACTAGGGATAGTAGGTACATACCTCAACATTGTAAAAGCAATCTATGCTAAACCCAAGGCCAACATCATCTTAGATGGAGAAAAATTGGAAGCATTCCTTCCAAAAACGGAACAAGACAGGGATGCCCTCTTTCACCACTTCTATTCAACACAGTCCTTGAAACTCTAGCCACAGCAATTAGACAAAAAAATTAAAGGGATATGAATAGGAAAAAAGAATTCAAACTATCATTATTTGCAGATGACATGATATTATACTTAGAGGATCCAAAAAATTCCACCAGAAAACTCCTAGAATAAATGAATTCAACAAAATTGCAGGATATAAAACCAACACCCATAAATTAAATGCATTTCTATACATCAGTGATGAATCCTCTGAAAGAGAAATCGAGAAAACTACTCCATTCGCAATAGCCTCAAAAAACAAAAACAAAACAAAAAAAGCTTGGGAATCAATCTAACAATAGAGGTGAAAGACCTCTACAATGAAAACTACAGAACACTAAAGAAACTGAAGAAGACCTTACAAAATGGAAAGATCTCTCATGCTCTTGGATAGGCAGAATCAATATTGTCAAAATAGCCACACTATCCAAAGTGCTATATAGATTCAATGCAATCCCAATTAAAATCCCAACATCATTTCTTTTAGAAATAGAAAAGGCAATCATAAAATTTATTTCAAAAAGTAAGAAACCCAGTATAGCCAAAACAATCCTCAGTAAAAAGAGTGAAGCAGGAGACACCATAATAACAGGCCTTCAACTATACTACAAAGCTATAGTAACAAAAACGGCATGGTACTGGCACCAAAACAGACATGTAGGCCCATGGTACAGAATAGAAGACATAGAGACTAACCCACTTAAATACAGTTATCTCATACTAGAAAAAGGTGCCAAAAACATACACTGAAGAGGAGATAGCCTCTTCAAAAAATAGTGCTGAGAAAACTGGAAATCCATATGCAGCAAAATGAAACTAAACCCCTATCTCTGACCATGCACAAAATTCAACTCAAAGTGGATCAAGGACCTAGAAATTAGACCAGAGACCCTATGCCTAATAGAAGAAAAAGTAGGTCCAAATCTTCATCACATAGGATTAGGCCCCAACTTCCTTAACAAAACTCCCAAAGCACAAGAAATAAAATCAAAAATCAATAAATGGGATGAATTCAAACTAAAAAGTTTCTTCTAAGCAAAGGAAACAATCAATGAGATGAACAGAGAGCCTACATTCTGGGAGCAAATCTTTGCCACATGCATATCTGATAGAGCACTAAACTCCAGGATATATAAAGGTGTGTAGTCAGACTATACCATCCAGGCCCATGTAAGTACGCTCTATGATGCCCGCACAATGATAAACTTGCTTAACCACACACTTCTCAGAACACACTCCATCATTAAGTGACGCATAAGTGTGCAAGGGAAACGCTACCCAACCTGCATCCTTTTCCCTTCCTAGCCACCTGAAGAAACCACTGCCCTAATACCAATAAACATACTTTCTCCTTCCTGTTTTTATATATTTTATCACTTCTATCTGAAACCTGAATCAAAATAGAATATTACAGTGTATTACAAAGTTTAAATAGGTGATAGTATTAATGTACTATATAATTTTTTTAGATTCATTCATGTTGATATGTATCAATTTAGGTCTTTCTGTTTAGCTGTTATATAATATCGCAGTATATGCCCAGATAATTTACTTTCCATTCCCCTATTAATAAATATGCTGCTTCCAATTTTTTAGTATTATAAAGACCACACATATTTTCTTGACCATAAAGTTGATACTAGAAACCATACTAATCCTTTATATATACTGTCTCATCTGCTTTTCACAATTGGATGAAGTAGGTATCATAATTTCCCATTTTACAGGTGAAGAAACTAAAGTATACAAAATTAGTGAGGAAATCAGAACTCAAGCTGAAGTTTCTTTAGCTCCAGAACTAGGCATTCAAATAGGCCTCTAAGGGCCTGGCTGGATGATCTTGGACAATTAACCTGAGTCTCAGTTTCTTCATCTATAAAACAGAAAAAATAGCTCTGAAGATAGTTGAAAAAATTGATTTAAAAATGCAGCACAGTGAGAGATTAGTTTCCCACTCTGCTAATTTCTTTCCACTCCCTTGATCCTTCTGAGCTTCTCCAAAATAGAGATGTGCTCACAGAGTGACATATCTTACCTCTTTCACCTCAGCTCTTCTTCCATTCTACCTTGGCTACTTTTCTTTCTTGAAATCTTAGTGATGGACCTCTGTTCCTTTTTCCCCATTTTCCTTCACTTTTAAAAATATATAAGTATCTTTCTCACTCATAAAATCATTTAACATTTTACATAAGTATCTTTACCTGAAAAGCTATAGTCCAGGATGGTTTTCAAAGATAAGATGAGATAGAAGGATGATTTCTCAGATAACTGTACCACAAGCACAAAATTATAAAATGTTCCTAATTTATAAAATTCAATAGTTCTTTACAACCTCACTTCAGATGCTGAATAAATATGCAAAACATTTAAATGACAATCAAAACACTTGTTCCCATTCAAGACATGGGTACATTTAACCTACTTGTGCCAAAAAGTGGCAAGATTTGAAGTGCTGAACCTATTATGAGTTGTACTGTCTACCTCCAAAAAAAGGTAAGCTGAAATCTCAACCCCAGAACCTTATTTGAAAATAGAATTATAGCAGATATAATTAGTTAGATGAGGTCACATTGGAATAAGATGGCCCCTAATCTGACTATGTCCTTATTAACTGAGTGCCATGTGAAGAGTCATGCACACAAGGAGAACACCATGTGATCATGAAGGCAGAGAGTAAGATGTATCAACAAACTGAGGAAAAGACTGGCAGTGAGCCACCAAAAGCTGGGAAACAGGAATGGAACAAATTCTCTCACAGGGCTAAGAAAGAACCAACCCTACTGACACACTGATCTTGAATTTCTGGCCTCCAGAATAAGAAGACAAAAAAAAAAAAGAAATCATTGTTATTTAAGCCATCACGTTCATAGCACGTTGTTACAGGCACACTAAGCAAACTTATACATCACCTAAATCATCCATTATGGAATTCAAAATTCTCCAAGAACAGCCTTTAAAGAGTCATACAAAATCACAATGCCCCCAAATGTTTCTAAGTAAATTATCCCTTTTAGACAATATTTAAAACTAGCTACATCTAAAGTAGAACAGAGCATCTTCCTATCACCCAGTCTGGCTTCCTTACTCAGTTACGTGACATTAAGTAACTTCTACCATAATGCCACTAGAGATGTGGCAAGAATGCAAGATGCTGCCACACCATTTCTTCCAGTGTTAAGTACAATGTTTTCATATTTGGCTAAGCAATTATTTCAGTAAATAGGAAGAAATGGTTTTTATCAACTAATTTTATAGCACTAAAATAAGGAATCATATAAAGGAAAACTGCCTCTTCTAAGATCAATTTTCTTAGAGAAATAAGTTTCTTATACAGAGAAAATAAGGTCTTATTTTCAGGCCTTACTTGGAATATTAAGATTTTCATGGTCTTAAACTAAAAAGCTTCTTCTCAGCAAAAGAAACCATCAATGAGGTGAACAGAGAGCCTACACTCTGGGAGCAAATTTTTGCCACATGCACATCAGATAGAGCACTGATCTCCAGGATATATAAAGAACTCAAAAAACTTAACACCAAAAAAACAAACAACCCAATCAATAAATGGGCTAAGGAGCTGAATAG
>PVHX01007453.1:0-36211 GCA_004024805.1 Geosciurus inauris | reverse complement strand
CCCAGTCAGAATGGCAGCTATCCAAAATACCAGCAACAATAAGTGCTGGCGAGGATGTGGTGAAAAAGGTACACTCAAACATTGCTGGTGGGACTGCAAATTGGTGCAACCAATCTGGAAAGCAGTTTGGAGATTTCTTAAAAAACTTAGAATGGAACCATCATTCGATCCAGCTATCCCACTCCTCGGCCTATACCCCAAAGATTTTTAAAAAGCACATTACAATAAAGCAGTCACCTCAATGTTTATAGCAGCACAATTCACAATTGCAAAACTATGGAAACAACCAAGATGCCCTTTAATAGATGAATGGATAAAGAAACTGTGGTACATATACACAATGGAATATTATTCAGCAATAAAAGAAAATAAAATTATGGCATTTACAGGCAAATGGATGGAATTGGAGAACATTATACTTAGTGAAGTAAGCCAATCCCAAAAAACCAAATGCCAAATGTTCTCTCTGATTAGTGGATGAGGATACATAAGGGGGATGGGAATGGGAAACATAGCAGAAATGCAGGAGCTCTGGATGCGGCGGGGGGGAGGGGAGAGGGGAGGAAAGAAAGGGTAATGCGTATAGTAATGATGGTTGATTGAGAGGGTCATTATTGCCCCTGGTGCAGGTATGAAGACACAAATAATGTGACTCTATCTGATTTGAAACCAGAGAATTGGAAAAACTGAGCTCTATATATGTACTATGACTTGAAATGCATTTAAATAAAATAATTTAAAAAAATTAAAAAAATTAAAAAAAAAGATTTTCAAATAGACTCATTTGTTCATGATTATTGATTACCTACTGTATTTAAAGCACTTTGAGACTTTGTTCCCAGTGTAGTTTGTGCACACATTGTGGGCAGAGGGTAAAAAGGAGAATAAAAATCTAAAGGAGTTCACTTTCCACAGGGGGAAGAAGGAAAAGCAGACTTCACAAAGGAGCTAAGGGTCTTGAAATAGTCACTAAGGTCCTCAGTTTCAGGTCTGGGAACTCCAACATTCAGAGGAAACACAGAGGGTGAACAGAGAGCACAGGAGATGCTGAGGAAGCAGTCCTCACTAGGAAAGAAACAAAAAATGGATAGAAGTTTCTGCTTTAAAAAAAGAGAATCGAATGTGCAAAGTTCCTGAAATAAGTTATATCTCAGCATGTGAGAAATGTAATTAGCAAGGAGCAATATCACCATATATATATGTATACTCTATTAAAGCCAGACTCAGAAAGTTAAGGATCATGTTTTCCCTCATGTGTGGAAGCTATGGAGAAAAAAGGGAAAAAGGGACCTCATGAAAATAGATGGGAGATCAACAGGATAGAGGAAGGGTCAGAAGGAGGAAGGAAGGAAGGGAAAGGGGAGGTACTGAGGAATAAAATTGATCAAATCACATTATGTACAAATACAAACATGTCATAACCAAGGTTCCAATGTCATGTAATTATTATGTACCCATAAAAATTACTTTTAAAATGAATGAGGAGTACAGAGTGGGAATGGAGAGGGCAAGACAAGAGGCATGGAAATGTTTAATTTCCTCAGTAAACAGTAAGCCTTACTTGAACTGCCTTTCACAAAACAGTCATTTTACAAAAAAGGCAAAATAATTTAATATTACTTCTTACCAGGAATTCAATACTTTCATTACTGATTAAAATAATTCATCCACTATAAAGGGAGGAACTGATTTCTCAAATTCTAATTTATGATTAAGTCTATTGTTTTGTGAGTGTGCATGCATGTGTGTGGCATGTGAATATACATGTGTGTGCGTGCACACATGGCTACATTTCCAAGAAATCACTATCTCAGGGCTAGGGATATAGCTCAGTGGTAAAGTCCTTGCTTAGCATGCACAAGGTCCTGAGTTCTCTCCCCAGATAACAAAAAAAGAGAGAGCTGGGGAGGAGAAAAGCAAAAAGAAAGAAAAAAATAACTCATTGAGGGAAATTCTGTTTCCAATCTGTTTTGCACAGTCAACTTGAACATTTCCTGAGAGACTGATATCCTAACAGATATGTGGGTCTGGAGTGCTGGAGACAATGGTGACAAAGTCATCAGCACATGAGTTTCAGGAGAAGTCATAGCCACAGACAAGACCCTGCACAGTGAAAAGTGAGAAGAGACCCCAGGAGAGAACTCTGGAAAATGTCAACATGGGAGGTGCAGGTAGCAAAGGAGATACCATTTTTTTAATTAATATTTTTTAGTATAGCATTATGCTACTGAATCTTGAATACTTTTTTTCCCCCCAGTAGTAAAAATCGAACCCAAGACTCTATGCACAAGGGGAAGTGCTCTACCACTGAGTCACACTGCCAGACCTTTGATCACTCTAAGATAATCCAAATCTATATTGGAAATTATTTTTTGCCTGTGTTATTTAAATTATTAAAATTATTTTTATAAAATATTATTTAAAAGACCCATCCCATACATCACAGATGAGTCTTGGGTACAGACTCATTGCACATCAATACTTACAGGCAGAATCTGTATTTTGGGGCTTTTGACAAAATCAATAAAGTACATACCGCAAATATATAGAAAAGGATGAGAAGGCCATATCAACTCAAAGAAGCAGAGAAATCCAATTAAAAACTGTATTCGATATAATTAATTGATTTGATTTTAAAAGGCCTTAGTATAGACTAGTAGCTTGTCAATGTGACATTTCTAAGAAGTCAATAAACCACACTGTAGCCTCTTGCCTAAAATTAGCAGAACGGATAAAAACTACCAGCCATAACATATAAGAAAAAAAATAAGCTATTTGTAAAAGCCAATACAACATCAGTAACATAAAATCTTGTCTCAATAATTTAAGTGAACTCAGTAGGCATAATAGTCAAAAAGGCAAAAAAACATTTTTACTTTCTAAAAGTCGCTAGTAAAATTCCGTACCAAAGAGGTCATTTGATAGAATAAAAAGGTGGTAGAGAGGAAAAATCTCCTGAAACTTGAATACTTGGTCCCAGATTTATGAACTATGTTGTTGCCCTGAGAGCTAGAATAGGCTAAAAATAAACAATCTTAAAGGACTTAAGAGAATTCACAGATGACTGACAAACAATGGGATCCTGCAGAATTTTGGGAGATCTGCCTTATCTTGCTCAATTCCCTTGTCACCCATTATTTGTTCCATGACCTCACTCCAGAAGAAAACCAGACATTAAACTAACATTTGGATGTTGTCAGTGTCAAAGGCAGAACAGTCGCCTGAAGGAAGCACTGATGTGGATCAGCTCTGTACTTAGGTTAGTGTTAAAAAAAAAAAAAAAGGGGGGGGGGGGGGGGGGGGGATGGTAATAAATATATAGCTGAGCCACTGACTAAACAGTTGACGGTTTTTTCTAGGTATTTGTTTGAAATAGGTTGGGAATGCCATGAGGATTTAACTGGAATTATTTTGATGTGGATTTTTGTTTTGGTTTTTTTTGCAATGCTGGGTACTGAATCCAGGGTCCTGCACATGCTAGACAAGTGCTCTACCACCAAGCTACACCCTCAGGACTTTAAAATGGATTTTAATGAATTGGCAGGATAAAAGTTTTAAAACCAAGATCTAAAAATCAAAAGGAAAAAAAACTTTTTTGGCAAATATAAGCATTAGGCCAGTGTAAAGTTCACACTTGAACGCATCAGTGTTTACGTGGCATATTTTCTCACAGCCTTTCTCAGGAAGTAGAATCCCAAGGGATACAGGATTTAGCTCTCAAAGAGCAGACAAATATGGTCTACTTGAATTTATCTCAAATTTGTCTCTTCATTTCATCAGAATATTAAACTAAAGGAGATACTTCCATTTTTAGGATTTCTTCTTTACCTCATGAATTTCTAATGTCTTAAGGTCTTCTTAAGGTTAAGAAAGGAAATCAGAATAACTGAAGTGATTTGGTAATTTTCATCATCAGTGTGTCTTAGAGCTTATTACTGACAACATCTGTTCTCCCTTATTGAAGTTAGTGACCATTTACTAATCCCCAAGTAAAACGGAGCTAATAATAGCATCTATTTACTGAGGCTATTGTGAGGTTTAAAAGACACAATGCACATAAAGCCCTCAGCAGAGTGTCTGATATGAGATAAAGAGCTCAAAAATAGTGGTCAGGGTTATTGTTTCCTTTTACCCCCTACAGCAACCCAGTCAGGAGAAATTTCACCATTTTAAGGGTGAGAACACTGAGGCCTACTGGGGTTGACTCAGCCGACAGGTCTGATACACAGCCATGCTGCTCACCAGCACACCATGCTCTGGTGCAGCAATGTGGGGCAATGGCTAGTGTCCCTCAGGCTCTGGAGTTAATGCAGGAATTAGATCTGGGCTTTCCCTCTACCAGCTGTGAAACATTGCTTCTGTTTCATTTTAAGGACCAACCCCAGGGAGTGATTGTGAATATTAAACACACAGTAAAGAGCTCAAGAAGAGTGTCTATTCAGTAAGCATAAATTGGGCTCCTGTCAAGTGTCAGCACTGTTATAGGCCAGAGTTCCCACAATTATCATCTGTTTATGAGTCAACTGGGGAACTTTTATAAATTCTAACTACCCAGCCACAGTGGAGACCAATTAAATCACAATATTTGGGTTTGGATACAGGCATCCGAAGCTTCCCAGATGATACCAATGTTCAGACATGGACCACTGTGTTTCAGGCACTTGATTCAAGTACCATCCCTGAAGGAGTCCTAGTCTATTAACTCTACTTTCCTAAAAGTTTCACGCCCTTTAGATTTCAGCAATAAAGCCGTCACTGCTTTAGCTAAGGTCTTCAGTACCCCTCCATAAACTTGCTAACTTAACCACTGCATCATCATTTAGTCCTCTCCTACAAGCCAAGTGCAGACCACATCACCTCTATGCTCACAATCACTGAATTAACTGGTTCTGGCTGCCAACTCCTCACCATCACCTTCAAAGCCCTCCATAAAAGGCACTGATAGTCCCTCTAGCCCTTCTCCCCCTGCTCTCTTTGCCACTGATGACCCAAACTAACTGGATAACTCACTGTCCCTTGATACCACACCCCATCTTTCCATCTGCAAGCAGGTTCATTCTTGGGGATGCAGGAAAAAAATCTTGCCAGGTGCAGTGGCACAGGCCTGTAATTCCAGCAGTTGGGGAGGCTGAGACAGGCGAATCCCAAGTTCAAAGGCAGCCTCAGCAACAGCGAAGTACTAAGCAATTCAGTGAGACCCTGTCTCTAAATAAAACACAAAATAGGGCTGGGGACATGGCTTAGTGGCCAAGTACTCCTAAGTTCAATCCCCGGTACAAAAAAAAAAAGAAAACTTCATACTATTAAACAAGTTATTGCCAGTTATAAAATAAAATTTTCCCCAATTTAAAATTGTGTTCTCATAAGCTATGGTAATCCTAGATTTAAGGAGGCTAACACCTTTAATTTCGCAACTTTATAAGATTAAGCACAAAAAAAAAAAAAGCAATTCCTTTTACCTTAATTTAAGAAGTGGCTGGGTCACCCACTTCTTTAACTTCCGTCTCCCAAATGAAGTTTTCGTATGGTCTAAAACCCAAAGTAAACTTCCTTTGGTCTTCATATCAGTCTAAGAAAGATCAGAAAACAAGTATTTTTAACTAGACAATTGTATTTGTGCCAAATCACTAGTTGTTCATGTATCTTAATTATTCCATTTATTCCAATTTTAAATTCTGTACATGCCTGGCATAACGTGTGGCCACAAGAAATGTTCATTTAATGTTTGATGAATGAAAACATACACATACACATACATATATACACACATTCACACAAGATAAGTTCTGATATTTATCACAGAAAAGGGAAAACTCTGGGTAGTTTTTGGTTAACAACAAATAAGTTAATCAGAAGCCTCTGTAGAAAGTTAAGCTGTAAAGCAAGCACCTTCTGCTTTTGCAAGGATTCAAGTCCTGACAGTAGAAAGAATCCTAAAAGGTACTGGGATTGTAGGTGACTCCTCCCTAGGAATTGGATTTCAGAACTGACTGCATTTGATTGCAAAGATGTGGCAGGAACAAGGAAAGCTTGGAATGCTGAGGCTGTGCGGGCAGGCCCTGGATAGGAGCACTTCTTCAGCCAAGGAATGGCTTCCATTCCTGCTATTTGTTTCCTATCATGGGCATGTATGCAGAGCTGATAAGACCTGCAAGGATGATGTGCAGACTCTAGATAACTGAGTAACAATAATAAAAATGTTAATGAGTAAAAACAAGTCTGGCTGGAGTACACTAGGACAGCCTACAAAGAGGAAGAAACTACGTAATACTATGCAGGTCCAAATATCAGGAGAATAAAAATCAGTATTCATTTAATTTGCAACAGTGATAAATATTTCTGGAGAGCTTTTAAAACCATTTGTTTCAGATGGTTCAGATTTTCCAATACTTAACCAAATGATTTAAAATTTGTACTTTGTTTAGAATTGGTTTTTATTTATGACTTCGTTATAACATTAATATTATAATATAATATCTCACCTTTTCCAGTGATAATTTTATAAACAAAAGCAATAATTTTAAAGTCTCAATTAGCTTCTTAATTTACCAATAATGGCCAATTAACAATGATGAAAGTTTGTGACTTGAGTTATGATGCATCCTACAGTTAAGCTGAATATAACGACCTGTTTTATATGCTGAATACTGAAGAATGCAAACAGTTTAACAAAGAGTTAAAGAAATGTAAGAAAAAATCTAATCAACCAGACTCCACAAAAATCCACTTCATATTAATTCTCAAAGATGATACCTTCCCAAAAAAATATTTGATATAGAATGAGGATACAGAAGTTATCAGAATGGACATACTCTTTGATAACTAAAAAAGATGGCCCTAATTCTCTCCCCACCAAAAAAAAAAAAAAACAGGTATTTTATATATCTGATTTTTCAAAAAGTGAGTACTACAACTATCAACTAATACATAGATGAGAAGCAGAGCAGGCAGTTGAAGACACTATTGCTCATTTCCACCTGCACTCCTAAAAACAGACTGCTACCTTACTCTAAATGATTTTTTCACAACCACTTTGAGTCAACTAGCCCTTGTGTGTACCTGACCTGATTCTGTAGGATTTCCAGATTCCTTAATGTTGTTCCATTAATTGTCATGAATTCCATTTCCCTTGACAGCTGTTTAAAATTCCTGTGAGAGAAAGAAACAAAATGAGCCAACATACAAAGTGTATAAAGAAAATTTTAAAACTAATTTAGGAACCAGAAACAATCTAGTAACACTGTGATAAAAATTAGCATTTTGATAGAAAATCAAACCAAAAGAAGCAAGATGAAAATTCACCGGGACAGTGTTTTCTGTTAATGCTAGTGCTGTTAAATAGACTGCTGCAGGAGGACAACTAATCTAACACCAAGAACAAGAACACTAAAGGAAAGTAATGGTAGCAATATTTTGTTTCTGTTTTACATTTCCAGGAATAGAACTAAATACAGTCTTTTATCATTAGCAGAGCACGTGGTGGTATCTTTAAGAACAGCTATGCAATTAGCTAGAAAAATATGTCAAGATACTTAAAATTGTCCTCTTATTCTTTAGTATGAGATCATCTTGATAAACACTTTAAAAGCTTGTACTCAATATTCTGATAGGTGCAAAAAATGTTATTTACTCTGATTAACAACACACATTAAGGTCGTCAATGTTTAGTAAGTATAAAACAGAAAAATAGCAAAAGTTATTTACTTAAGCTTAAGGAATTCACATGCTCCTTATGTCCCTGAAACTGTCCAAAACTAAATTTAAAATTCAATACATTTCAAATAGGCCTGAGAATGGAAATGCAATATAATAAATGTATGAACAATTCCAATTCATGTTAAGAAGCTTAAATGTATTACAACAATTCATTTCTTTTATCAGTCAATCAGACATTTCTGCCAATAGCACTTAACAGACTTGATGGCTTATTTTTAAGGAGACGAAAAAAAATGGCAGGTCATTTAACTAAATAAGGAAAGCATTAGTGTTATGTTGTTAAACCTAATAGCATTTCTCACGGTTAAAAATGAGATTGAACTAAAAATCCAGTTTCCATACCCAGTTATGAAAACAAGCCTTCATCCAGGAATCTATATAATCAAAAAATCAGAGCCCAAAGAAACAGTATTCATAGAAAAATCTCTTTTCTTTTAGATGATTCCCCCAATCAAGGGTCAAAGCCCTTGAGAAGAGAAACAACTTACCTCATGTTAGGAATGTTGCCTAGTTACTGAACACTGTGCTTTGGTAGTGAAATTTGTCTGCAACAGGTTTGATCTACTTTTCAAAGGATGATAACCTATTAATAAGTTTTAGAGAGCAGCAACTCCAAAACTGATAGATGGCAGGTATGTGTGGCTTTTCTCTCCCTCTTATAGGAGTTAATTTAATTTGTTTTGCATTTCAGCAATTTGTTTTGTTTCTACCTTCCTTAATACATCTAAGTTCCTTGGAGGCAAGGGTAATTTATGTCTTACTCATCTTGTACAATCAATCACCTTAGCAGACTGTGGATGCCCAATAAATGTCTACCACTTTCCTATGGGGAAGCCAGTTTGGGTTTGTTGTTGTTGTTTTTCCTTTCCTTTGAGTAGTAAAGCCGCCAAAATGTCTGAAATAATACAAAAATATTATTTATAGGCAAAAACAATTTGGCAGTGTTTGGCTGTGAAGCTGACAGATGTTCACACAAATCTCTAGCTAAAGATCCAAATTGGAAAGGCTGACAGACTGGACTCCAAATTGGTATCTAACCAGGTACTCGTATGTGCAGATATGAGCCCCTTATCCTGACAGGCTCAACTTACTACGGCCTGGGGTAAGGAGTTAACATGTGAGTGCCCTAATCTAACACAGATCCTAAGAAGGATGTTTACTTGGTGTCTTAAGTCATTTGGGGTTGCTAGTAACAAAACACTTAGACTGGGTAATTTATAAACAACAAAAATGTATTGTTCACAGTTCTGGAGGTCCAAAGTCCATGAACAGGGAGTTGGCAGAGTTAGTCTGGTGAGGGCCTATTCCTCACAGATGCCACAAACAGACTTGCTCAAGCCTCTTTTATAAGGGTACTACATGGCCTAATCACATCCTAAAGGCCCTACTTCTCAGTACTACTATACTGGTGATTAGGCTTCAACCTAATGTGAATTTGGGGAGGGAAATGAACATTCAGACCTTAGCAGATGGTATGAAAGAAAAACTAACCCAGAATCCTTAATTCAACATCTCCTCTAGCTCCCTTTATCTCAGAGGTATACAAAATCATTCTTCACTGGTAAAATAAATGGCATATAAGCATGTAAACCATGTAACTGAAAAACCACTCAAATGCCCACACCTTCACATAAACAGAGTATGAGAAACCTGTAAACCCAACAATCCATCCCTAGGGATGATGTTTTAGGTTTATGGTTCTGAAAAATTTGCCCCATTCCTTCAATAATCTGAGGTTTTGTCAACTGACCTTGACTAAAAGTGAATTCCTGCTCTTACTATATGTTACATATGTCTGAAGTGAACTACTAAGGCAAGGTACTGCCAGAAAACTAAAAAGAGAATTGGAATTTTTGAGCCAGAGAAGAGTTTACCTGCCTATTTTAGTGCTTACTTGCCAAAATGTACCTATACTGGTGACAGAATTTGGTTTGGACCAACATACTGCCTGCTATAGAGAGGACAGGGAAGGAGGTTTAGAAGCCTCATCTACATACAATTACTGAAGGCTCTCAATAGCTACAATATCAAAAAAAAAAAAAAAAAAAAATCAGTAACTATGACCAACCAAATTGGTTTAGGTTAGCTCATAATCCTAGATCTTTACAAAGAAAGGTTCTTTTAATTAACAATATTAATGTATTTTATGTGCAGGGTTTTATCTGGCTAGTTGGCCATGGGTTGCTTTGTTATCGTTCATTTTCCTTTTGTCCTAACTGAACAAATATTCACATTTCAAATTAGATGCAGTGAGAAGCTGTTTCCTTAAAATGACATCTGTGCTGATTTTAAGAAAAGAGATCAACCATTGGGGGATCCGAAATTAACTTAAGACTGATTCCTGTGGAATGGTAATTATCAAGCTACAAGGACTAACCATGCTTTAGGAACTCCAATATATTTAATTGATAAATATTTCGGACTTGGACTCTTCCTTCCAAACACAATAGCACTTTCCTTCTGTCAGTACTGATTTCCATGAGGAATTCTATATATTTTTAAACTAAAGGCTCTATGTGCCAGCACTGTCAGGTATTCAACAGTATAGGATCAATGACCTGAAATAGTCAAGCAGTTCTAAAATACTTACAATTGTGGAAGAAGCCAAATTTTTGTGTGTTGGAATGAACCTTATAAACAATGCCTGACTATAATGCATACTGCATAAATCTAGATAGAAATCTTATAAGTAACACGGGAAAACACTTCATTAATATTTCAGACACCAAAAATACAGAGGATATTTTTCTTTCTCAAGTTATATATGGGAGGAAAATGTCCTTGCCAAAAGCTTGCAATGGAAATTAAAGATTCTCTATCACTCTTACCCTACTTTTTGGGGGGAGAGGGGGATCCAAAAGCTAATCTTTCTAATTTTGACAAAAGTAGTAAAGGAGCAGACCTTATCTGAAAGATCAATCATTTAAATATTATATAAAAATAGAAAAAAACACCAAAAAATCCACCATGTCAAATGTGAAATCTACAACATAGCCAGGCACAGTGGCACAAGCCTGTAATCCCAGCACTTAGGGAGGCTGAGACAGGAGAATTGCCAGTTCAAAGCCAGCCTCACCAATAGCGAGGCAGTAAGCAACTCAGTGAGACCCTGTCTCTACATAAAACACAAAATAGGGCTGGGGATGTGTCTCAGTGGTTGACTGCCCCTGAGTTCAATCTCCAGTACCAAGAGAAAAAGAAAAATCTACAACAGAAGATAGTTCTCTACATGGTTTTCAAAATTCCTAAATTAATCATTTGTCTAACTTTTGGGCAGTTGATGAGTTATACACTGCACAAAACTTCATACATTATAAAACTTCAGTCTTACAGTATTTTTACTTCTAATTAAATGAATGGCACCATTCCTAAATGCTGACATAAGCCCAGTAGAGAGGGAAATAAGTAAGATATATGTCCAGTCCCTAAGAACCCTGCCAGGTTCAATGATTTGTTATGAAGGATACACAACTCAACACATAGTTGTACTAACAGCTATGATTTATTACACTGAAAGCACACAAAGCAAATGCAGACAAGAGACAAAGCACATGAGGCAAAGTAAGGAGGCAAGCAGGGGCAAGCTTCCAAGAGTCCTGTACTGATGGGGTCACACAGGATGCACTTCTTCTCCCAGCAATGAGTTGTTGATAACATGTGTAAGATGTTGTCCACCAAGAAAATCAATAAGTACTCAGCACTCAAGGTTTTACTGGGGACTGGTCACCTAGGCACCCTCCCCTACCATGTACAAAAATTTTAGTTCCCAGAAAGGAAACAAGTGTTCAGCATAAACACATAGGTTAAGCACAGTGCATCATTCTTATCAGGAAATGATGGAAACTCTCCCCAAAGCCATGGTCTCTACCCCCAGTGAGGGGTCAACCCTGCAGGTAGGACTCTCTAAGAACAGGTGTCTCACCAAGCCTGCTGTGTTAACTTTCTTCTATATTCTTCTTTCCCAATTCTATTTCTCTAAAAGTATGTGCATTCTGTTCATTCACCATAGTGTTCCTTCAAATTTATTTATTCTTAAGTTAAATTTTCTTTAATTATTCATCTTTCTTATATCCTATCACCTCATTTCAAAGCTTTCCTACTTCTCATTTATGTTCTTTCACATCTATATATAGTGTCATTTTCTTAGTGCTTTTAGTTGATTTAAAACAGTTGGCTATAGTTTTTCTTTCATTTGTGGGCATGTCTTTCTGGCACACATTCATTATCTGTAATGACATTCTGGTGTTCCTATTTTTTTCTTATAATTTTGTTGGGTTTTTTTTCCATTGCTATTTTTTAAGTGAAGATTAATTTTTATGAAGGTTCAGAACACAGGCCCAGTTAAGACAGATGTTCTAACTTAGCATCTCTTCTGTTTATGGCAGCTAACTTCTGCTTTCATTCATACAGGGTTAATTGCATGAGGAATGCCCTCCAACTACATATAATTAGAAAACTGGAAAAAACATAACAGGAAACACTTTTCAGGTATAGGACAAAACCTAGTGCTGAACCCTGATCCTCAAGATTAGAAAAACAAATGAGGCAAACACTATGATTGACTCATTGGCAAGCCCAGGGAAACTAGAATTTGGGGGACAGAATGGCAGATGACAAAACTGCGAAAGAGTTCCAGACATCTGCCAACAGGTCTCTTAAATCTCTGGCTAAGTACTGATCCTCAAATATGTGTGTGGACCTCCATGAGATCATGGAAAGAACTACCAGAAAACAGTAGTGAACAATGACCAAAGTTCACATAGGGCTTGGAATAGTTCACTCTCCAACCAGAGTGGAAATATCTCAAAATACATGAGGCACCTGGGTTGGTTCCATAACTTGGCTATTGTGCTGCTATAAACATTAATGTGCCCGAATCACTATATATGCAGAATGAAACTGACCAAATTATGCTATAAACACATAGGAATATACCACATGAATTTCATCTTTATGTATATCTATAAAGTACCAATTAAAAATAAATAGAAGGAAGATCAGTGGAGGAGAGGAAAGGGAACAGGAGGAAGGGAGGAAGAGAGGGAAAAGGAAATATTCAAGACTGAAATGGAGTAAATTATACTCCATGCATGTATAGTTATATAAAAATGAACCCCACTATTATGTATAAATAAAATGCACTAAAAAACATTAGAAATATACATGAGGCACTGGGTATAAGCCTCTGAAGGGTACTGCCTTAGGAGTGGGATTTAAATGGATATAGAAAAGGATTGCTCAACCTTGGCATTACTAACATTTAAAAAATAAATATACATATGTACCAGCTTTATTGATATAATTCACATTCTATACAATTCACCCACTTGGAGTATCCAATTCAGTCATTTTTAGTATATTAGCAAAATTGTTCAACCATCATCACAGTACAATTCCAGATATTTTCATTAGCCCACAAAAAATGTGATATTTATTTGCAATCACTCTGCATTTCCCTTTCCTGCCACACACACAACCAAAGCTCCAGGCAACCAATAATCTACGTCTGTTCTGAACATTTTATATAAATGAAATCAAATGTGTGGCTTTTGAGATAGGTGTCTTTCACTTACCATAATATTTTCAAAGTTCACCCATGCTGCAGTTTATCAGTACTTTATTCTTTTTTATGGTTGGACAATATTCTGTCCTGTGTATATAACACATTTTACATATCCCCTCCTTAGCTGATGGACACTCAAGTTGTTTCTATTTTTTGGCTACTGTGAATGATGCTGTTATGAACATTTGTATACAAATTTTGTATGAAAATGTTTTTGTCTTAAGTATATATCTAATGGAATTTCTGGATCATACAGTAAACATTATTGGGCACTGCAGACTGTTTTGCAAAGTGACTGCACCATTCTACATTCCTACCAGCAATGTACGAGGATTCTAATTTGTCTACATCCTCACCTTTTTTTTTTTAAAGTAGTCTTGTAGGTATGAAGTGATCTCACTGTGGCTTTGATTTGAATTTACCTGATGGCTAATGATATTCAGTATCTTCTCTTCTGCCTATGCAGATCTTTAATTCATTTTTTAATCGGGCTATCTGCCATTTTATTATTGTGTGTATAAGTTCTTTATACATCCTACACACAAGCCCCTTACAGGACACATGATTTGCAACAATTTTCTTCTGTTCACTGGGTTTTCTTTTCACTTTCATCATGTGCTTGAAAGAACAAAAGGTTTTAATTCTGACCAAGTCCAACATATCTATCTCTTCTTGTGTCACTTGTATATCTGACATCACAGCTAAGAAAATTATTGACTAATCAATGACCATGAAAACTTACATGTTATCTAAGACATCTAGAGTCCACTTTGAGTTATTTTCAAACTTAAATATGGCATGAGGTAAGAGCCAACTTCATTGCCTTACATGGATTTCAATTGTTCTGGCACTATTTGTGGGCAAGGAGTGGTATTCTTTTCCACTGAATTATCTTAACATCCTTGTCAGTAATCAGTTGACAACAAGTGCACAGCCTTATTTCTGGACTCTCAATTCTATTTCATTTATCATATGTCAGTCCTTTGTAGTAAGTCTTGAAATAAGAGTTTGGGTCCTCCAACTCCATTCTTTCAAAACTGTTATGATTATTCTGAATACTTAAATTTTCATATGAATTTTGAGATGGGCTTGTCAATTTCTGCAGAGAAACCAGCTGGGATTTTGACACAGACTGTAGTGAACTGATAAGATATAATATTCCTCAAATTGAGCTAACAATGTTAAGTCTCACCCATGAAGATGTCTTTTCATTTATTTAGGTCTTCTTTAATTCTTTCAACAATGTCTTAGAGTTTTCAGAGCACAAGTTTTGTACTTCTTTTGCTAAATTCATTCTTATTCTTTATGAGGCTACCGTAAATGAATTTTATCTAATTTTAATTTTTGTGTTCTTTCTTATAAGTATGTAGAATTACAATTAAGTTTTACTATTTATTTCATACCCTGCAATGAACTCATATGTTATATATCTCTAATGGTTGTATGGAATCTTTAGGACTTTCTACATATAAGTTCATGTTATCTGCAATAACCAATAGTTTTACTTCTCCTTTCCCAATCTGGATACCTTTTACTTCATTTTCTTGCCAGGTAGCCCAAGAGAGAATATCCAATATAATGTCAATCAGAAGTGGAGAGAGAAGGCATCCTCATCATGTTCCTAATCTTAGGGGAAAAGCATTCAGAATTTCATCAGTAAGTATGATGTTAGCTGTGAGGTTCTTATTGCTTTGAATGTTTTTATGAGGAAAAAATTATTTTTGGCATTTTGCCAAAAGCTTCTCTTAGCTATTGAAATGATGGTATAGGTTTTGTCTTTTTATTCTAATGACAAAATATAGTACATGAATTGAGTATGGGATTTGTAAACCAAACCTATA
Source organism: Geosciurus inauris (assembly GCA_004024805.1). Classification (NCBI taxonomy): domain Eukaryota; kingdom Metazoa; phylum Chordata; class Mammalia; order Rodentia; family Sciuridae; genus Geosciurus; species Geosciurus inauris. Next base: position 21,091 of record PVHX01007453.1, on the reverse strand, counting down.
TTCCTAGAAAACATCCTATACATACTCATGGTGCATAATCCATTTCACATATTGCTGAATTCCATTTATATGTATTTTGATGAAGATTTTTGTGTATATATTCATAAGAAATGTTAGTCTGTAGTTTCTTTTCTTTGGTTTTGAAATAGTGACATTTAAGGCAAAATAATCCTTTATAGTGGCATGTCTTATGATTTTAGGATGATTACAGCATCATTAGGCTCTATCCATTAGATGTCATTAAAATAGCTTATATATTAAATCTACTTTCACTAATGAAAGTACTCACCATATATTATTCTGTAATCATAATTAGTTTTCTAATAAAAAAGTTTTACAGTTCATCTTGGATAGATTTTCTTATTCTTTCCTAAAAATTTCCAGAGCCTCCTTGAAGTTCTGACTAAACTAATCTTAATAAAAGTCATCCAAAATGACAAAAAAATAAAAAACAACTCATTTCCAACAATAAATAAGCCAATTCCTTTGAATTTCATAAGTTTAGGAATCACATTACTTCTGTCACAATAACTACATTAGCCTTTTATTACTGTAAAGAAGACTTAAGATAATAAACTTACAAGGAACAAAGGTTTATTTTGGCTCACAGTTTAAGAGGTTTCATTCCATGGTCACTTGGCTTCGTTGCCTTTGGGCCTGTGCACAGGGAGTACACCATGGCAGGAAACACATGGCAGAGGAAGCTGCTCACTTCATTGGGTCCAGGAAGCATACAAAAAGAGAGAGGCCAAGATTCCAATATCCCCTTCAAGGGCATACCCTGATGAACCTCCCACCAGCCTCCAGCTCTTAAAGGTCCTGCCATCTCCCAACAGCACCATAGTGAGAAACCAAGCCTTTAAAACATGCCTTTGGGAGACAGTCAACATCCAAACTGTAACAATAATATTCTCCATTTATTTATCCTATTATACTATTTTGATCTGCAACAAACCTATCTAAACTCTCAAAACAATTTTTAAACCTCAAAATTTGTCTTTTTAAACAAACCCTCATATTACCTATTCTCAGAAATAATTCATGACATGGTATATTTTCTCAAACTACCTTAAATTCCATTGTAAAGGTACAAAATAAATAAAGGTATATTAAGATTTTCATGATATATGCTGCAATTTTTGTGAAAGCATTTACCAAAAATAGCAACTCAAGTTAAACTTATTTTTCCCCTAATAACACTGCTCTTGAAGCAAAAGTTGAAAAGTTCAGCAGCATAATATGTGATTATAAGGTAATACAACTGAATTTCACACACAAGGAGAATATTTACTTTCCCAAGGCAATCACCATAGGAAGCTCTTTTCTTTTTCCAAAATATAAGGACGTTAGAATTATATTTTTGGAATTATCTTCAGAGTAAAATTACATGCCACCTACAAAACACCATCACTCACATTTAAAAAAAACAATAATAACAGTTTGGTTACCATATTTATCATTTTAATCTTGGATTCCAATTCCAATGACATTTTGCAACTTCCAATCAAGTTTACCCTCCAGGATAAGGAACTCCTTCCTTTTTTCATTAATTCTACACTTACTGATTACCTACGAGGTTCTGGAAATATACACAAAGTGGAGACCTTTTACTCTGGAGCACTTTATACCTTTTTTGGCTTTGGTTTATGGAATTATCCAGCAGGTAGATTAGACACATAGCCACCAGCAAAGCCAGTTTCCTTACCATCCTACAACAAACACCACCACCAAACATATGTGGTAAGAACTTCAGCTTCACTCAGTTTAATCAAGAAATTTGCCTTCAGGTTATTTTAAAACAAGCTTTATAAATTTCCGTATACATAGACATGTTACATTTTATTAATATTTAGTGATATTTTTACTTTTTAAATAAAAGATGATACAATCTTTCAGGTCCAAATTCAACTAATTCTAAACATATCAGAGCTTAACTTTAGAATAACAAAGTTAGTTTCTTTATTACAATGGTAATATTCTTTGGTGATATAGGGACAGAAACGCAAATCTTAACAGGCAAGCTATTAGTCACTAATTTAACATGACTTACTTAGAGGCTTTCTACTATGAACAAGTCAAATGATAGGTGGCTTTTCACCCTTTCTTTGAGGATACAGCACAATCAGCCATTCAGATGGATTTCTTTAATGAGCCTGTCTTTAAAGTTCAAAGTTGAATCCAATGATGTATAATGTAAGGCAGCTACTTTTTTTAATAAAATTTTCAGCCACACTAAAACGTGTATAGGTTAATATAACACCTAGGTTAAAAAAAAATTCTCTATGCCATTTCTCCTGCCAACCACTGTCATTTTCCTTCCTTCTTCACTGTAGGAAGCCACTCTTCGGAATTTGTTGTTCATCATTCTCATACATGTCTTTAGACCTTCCCTAAAGATGTCTGTATTCTGTTTCAGATGTTTCTAACTTCAAATAATGTATGGGCTGTGTCCTTTAGCAACTTGATTTTGGCTCAATATATTGCTAATGAAAATTTTAATATTGTTCATGTAGTTCAATCATTTTCATTGCTGTATAAAATTACATTTCATGAATATGACACAATAAATCAAATTTCGTGTTGGTGGCCATTTTTGTTTTTAAACAGGAAAAAACTATTTCCAGAGAAGTGATAATCTGTTACTAAACATCACACAGGAAAACACACACCAAAGACATCATGAAAAGTTCCAAGGTACCTGCCTTTTTTTCTACTCTCCCCATCAACCTCTGATTAAGCTAGTATTTGTCAGAATGTCAATTGTCAGCTTTAAGATTTCTCAAACTTACAAAGATAACTGCTCTGTAGAACACTGCCTATGTTAATAGTTGACCCCTTTATCTTCAACTTTATGGTCTATAAAATAAGAACTAAAACCAAGAATAAGAGAAGTGGTGATTCAATAGCTAAACTATGGAACCAACCTAGATGTCCTTCAACAGAGGAATGGATAAAGAAAATGGGGTACATATACACAATGGAATATTACTCAGCCTTAAAGAAGAATGAAATTATGGCATTTGCAGTAAATAGATGGAACTAAAGAATATCGTGCTAAGTGAAATAAGCCAATCCCCAGAAGCTGAATGTTTTCTCTGATAAGCGGATGCTGATCCATAGTGGGGCAGGGGGATAGGGGAAAATGAAGGAACTTTGATTTGTGTAGAGGGGAGTGAGGGGATGGAAAGGACAGTAGAAAGAGACTAACATTATTCCTCTATATACATGTATGATTACACTAGTGGAGTGACTCCGAACCATGTACAGCCAGAGGAATGAGAAGTTATGCTCCACTTGTGTACTATATATCAAAATACATTCTACTGTAAAATAAATAAATAAATTTTTAAAAAAAAGAAAACAGTGATTTTTATGAGTGCGTTTTAATATGTTCTTAATACAGTTAGTATAAAGCAGTTTTATAGGTAAAAATATATCAAACAGCTATCACGAATAAAATGACAGAATTCTATCAATATTTTTGCATGTGTTGGGGGGAAGAGTGCTAGGGATTCAATCCAGGCCCTCGTGCAAGGCAAGGGCCCTAACTCTGAGCTACATCCCCAGCTCTTTTTATTTTGAGAAAAGGTCTCACTAAATGGCCCAGGCTGATCTTAAACTTGTGGTCCTCCTGCCTCAACCTCCCAAGTAGCTAGGATTACAGATGTGCCCCACCATACCCAGCCTATCAATATTTTTATTAATATTTGTTATTATTCTTCAACAACAATACCAGACAGTTCATCCTTGTACCCTATTAGGACAGTCTGTCAGTAGCAGGTAAAATTCTCGAGTATATTTACCAAATTCTATTTATGAAATGTCTTTAATATGATCCCCTTTTTTATTGATTGATTGATTGACTGATTGGCTTTTGAGAAAGTACTTACTCAGGTGTAGAGAGCATTTTTTCCAAGTTAAATTCTTTGAGGTATCTTATTATGGCAGCCAAAGAGCAAATCACAGCCTTATCCAAGTTAATGATGCCAGAAAAACCTTGAGAATCTAAACAACACAATATATAACCTCATTAACATTATTACTACTATTGAAAATAAATTTTAAGTTATATCAGATTTATTTTATAGCTACTGAAATCATCATTTAGATAGTACCTCCCAAACTTACCCTGTGGAAAAATGTGACTATGTGATACAAATACCTATGGCATAAAAATAAGGGCATTTCTTTTCTTTTATTCCTTTCCTTCCTTCTTTTTTTCTTCCTTTCTTTCCTTCCCTCCTTCCCTTCTTTCCTTCCTTCCTTCCCTCCTTCCTTCCTTCCTTGTAGTTATAGATGGACAGCATGCCTTTATTTTATTTGTTTATTTTTATGTGATGCTGAGGATCGAACCCAGTGCCTCACACATGCTAGGCTAGCTCTGCCACTCAGCTACAGCCCCAGCCTAACAAGAGCATTTTCTGATGGTGGAATGAATCTTTTGTTGGAGAACAGATCATTTTTTCAAAATGTAAAATGCTCAACTCCCATGACCAGAAATATTCCAACTGCATGTCAAGGATGCGTATGCAAGGAGAAGAGGGGAGGGAACTAGAGACAACCTAAAGGAGGAATACATATTCCATCCATAGGTTTTGGTAAATCCAAATTATTATGTACCTACTAAAAGGAATGACTTACAGGTATTTGAACAGATATGGAAAATTATCCATATAATATTGCTAAGGGTGGAGTTGTATGATCATCCTAATCTCTCACAACAAATATTACAACAGCTTCCTCTCTAGTCTCCTTGCTTCATTTTGTACCCTGTAGGTAGTCAATATGGCAGCTGAAGGAATTCTTTTTATTTTTATTTATTTATTTTTTTTTGGTGGTGCTGGGGATTCAACCCAGGGTGTTGTGCATGAGAGGCAAGCACTCTACCAACTGAGCTATAACCCCAACCTCAGGAATTCTTTTTAAAATGTACATCAGATCATTAGAACAGATCATACCTGTCAAAAATCCTCCAACATCCCCCAACTCACTGACAACAGAAGTCAAAATCCTTGCAGTGACATACAAAGTCCTATGGGACCTGCTCTCTGACTCTTCCCTACAGCTCAGCTCATTTCCTAATGCTCTCCCCCTCAGATACTGTTTCAGTGCACAGACTCCTTGCTATTCCTTAAACATGTCAGGTGCCCTCCCACATTAAGACATTTTGTATCTACTATTGCTTCTGCTTGAAATACTGTTCCTTCACAAGTCTATATAGCTTTTCCCTTAACTTCTTTTTTGTTCATATCTTTTTCAAGTACTATCTTCTCAGAAAGGCCCTCCTTTGTCATTCAGTTTAAAATTTCAACACCCTTCCCTGCCTCATTTTCTTCTTAGAATGTATCACCTTCTAACACACTAACTTGAACTATGAATGTATATGTATATACAGGTAGATTTGTTCATACAATTCTTAAGTCAAATTGTTAAGGATTACCCTTCAGTCACAAGAGTGGCAAGGGCAGGGGACAAGATTGAGAACATGAACTTCTACTTTTTTCTTTTTCTATTTCTTTTAATGGGGATGGAAACCCAGGGCCTTAGACATGCTATGCAAGTGCTCTGTCACTGAGTTCCATCTACAGCCCTACTTTTTCTTTATAAACAAGTCTGTTGTTTGGCTTTTTGGCAATAGCATTTTAAAAATGTTTATAAGGAAATTTTAAAAGAATTTACATTTTTAAATTTAAATTTTAAATTTATAAAGAAAAATTTAAAAAGTATTCCTAATAGCTTCTACAAACCAAATTTTGTATTGCTACACAAAATATCTTATTATTTTTAATTATAGGAGTTTACAAAACTAAAATATAAATAAAGAGTTAACAATACTCTTTTGCCTTCTACTGAAAGCTGATTTTCTTTTAACTTTCTAGCTTTGCTCCCCTGGAAACCTGATAAGAAGGAGTGCCAATGCATTATGAGGTAGCATTAACCTGAAATTAGTGACATCAAGCCCAGGAAGGATTACAAATACTCAACTCCAGAGTACTGGTCTTCCCTGAGTGCAATCTTATAACCTATGTCCTTTACAGAGACTCCAGCAAGAGAAGGAGGGATAGAATGGGGCTTTAAGCCAGGATGGCTCTTGTGCCCACTAGCTATGAGTCTCCTTGTGAAGAAAGGGAATGTAAGCTCCCAATGGCACCATAAGCTACTGCAAAGACTACTGTGAGAACTAATGCCACTAAGAGGAATACATATTCCATAAGCAGCTGTTTTGTTTCCCATGTCCTTCAAGTGAATCTGATGCCTAGAGTGGATTACGGTAGCCTTGATGGTACTATATACCGGTTTTAGAAGAGGGATACAATCTGAGACACTTGATTCAATTTGGCCAAAACATGAGATTATAAGGGATATGCTAACAGACATGGATGGTCCAAGTGGAGGGAAATGCTAATACAACACTGCAGCTTGAGTGGGGGTTGGGAGTATGAGCTGATGATGAAAGCTCTGCAGCTGTGACAAGAATAAATCTTGTCAGTGTGGGGTATAATGAGGACTGGAACAAGGCCAAATTTATACCAAGGAACACCTTGCCATCCATGAAATGGCCCCTAACATAACTGAACTGGCAGGACTGAGGGGTACAGACAAAATCAAGCACTAATGCATGACAGGAAATGTGAATTAGACAAGTAATGGTTACCTAACATATTTAGGCTCTGTCACTAATGTTCTAATATTTTAATTCTAGCAACCAATCTTTCAAAACACTAGTGTACATGCGAATATTTATCTAAACATTCTGTAAAATTGCAGAATACTAATAGGCCATCTTTAAAGATGAGTGAAAAGAAAAGTTGGTCAGCAACTCCCTATGCTCCAATTAATTCTGTCAAAACCTGCAAGTAAGCCAGGCGCGGTGGCACAAGCCTGTAATCCCAGCAATTAGGGAGGGTGAGACAGGAGAATCACGACTTCAAAGCCACCCTCAGCAATGGCGAGGCGCTAAGCAACTCAGTGAGACTTTGTCTCTACAAAAAACACAAAATAGGGCTGGGGATATGGCTCAGTGGTCAAGTGCCCCTGAGTTCAACTTCCAGTACCAAAAAAAAAAATCTGCAAGTAACTAAATGATCACAACTGATGAGGGAGACGCTGCAGTGGTGTTCTAGTGAGCTCAAGTATAGGAGCTCTTCCCTTAGCTGCTTCCTCTTATTTCTGGTCACTATCTAGCTGTCATTAAATCCAAGGTCATACTCACATCTTTATCCAAATCTCAAATCCATTCAATTTGAGGACACATTGCTAACATGTATAAAATATTTACCTTTGATGCCGACTACATCTTTTGAATAAAACTCTGTAACTGCCTGGAAAGCATGGCCATATTCAAAATAAGCTTTATCCATCCTTTCTACTCGAATTCTGTCATCCCGCACGCTGAAAGGAAAGAATGAAAATTTCAAAGAAGTATCCATTATCTCTATCTGCATTAAGGCCTTGGCTTGGCCACCCCTGAAAAATGAGATAGACTTATTCCTCATTCTCCACATTGAAGACAGAAAAGGAGAAAGAATAAGGTCTAAAGTGTCCCTGTGAAAAGGCCTCATTTCATAAAATGACATAATTATTACTTTTTATCCACTCTTATTTTTTTATCACCTAGTACACTGTGTGAGTACTTTATATTTATTACCAAGAAGAACTAGATGAAATAGGATGAATTGTGTTAATAAATATGAAGGGAAAAAATTGAAAAGTATTTTAATTTGATAACATTATTTGTTTAGAGACTCTAGCAACAGAACATAGCACCGACTAATGTATTCTCTGAAGGCTATCTCTGATTTACATTTTGTTGTCCATTTTTATCATAGCTCCAAATATAATAAATTTCCATCAAGTTAACTCTCACTCTTTAAATAACTTGGTTCTATGTTTTTAAAAACATAAATGAAAGTTTGAACATGAGTATTAAAAAAAAAAATCACATTATCCATGCTGCACTGTGCTTTTTCAGTTTGTTTTTCCTGATTCTCCATTCCCTCCTCCTCCTCTTCTCACCTCACTTCCACAGTTGTTATCACATGTAAACAGACTACAATGAAGTCTTCCATATTTTTTCCTGTTCATATGAACGGATACAGGAATAGATCATATACTTACATATCATATATGTCATATATCTTATAAGAATGAGATGACTTTATATACCCTTTTCTGCAACTTTTTTTCTTTGCTAAGCAATAACTCTTGAAAATCTCTCCCTATAAAGGGATCTATCTACAACTCATTCTTTTGAATGGCTGGAAAATATTTCATAGTACATAAATGCCATTATTTATTCAATCATTTTATTATTGTTTGATATTCACTTGGTATTGTTTGTCATGTTACTTTAAAACATTTTTATTTAAAAATAGAACATTCAATACAGCTACAGCCTGTACATATATCTCTCTCTAACCACATTCGTCGATCATTTTCACAAGCAAACACTATCTTAAATTTGATGTATATTATTACCATGTATACTTTTACACTTTACAACATATTAGCTCATGTTTTTAATTGTATGAGTGGTACTTTACTGTATCTATACAACTTGCTTTTGCACTCAATGTCTCATTTCTATGATTTATACATAAAGACTGGCACACATTTTTTTTTATTTTAAATGCTTCTAAGTTGGGGGGCTGAAGCAGGAGGATCACCTGAGACCAGCCTGGACAACACTACAAGACCCCAACTCTAAAATAACAATAAATAATACTAAGAATTCCATTATTTCTTATATTTTCTAGTAAAATAATATTTAATTTTCAAATTTAATTTACTTGAATTTATTTTTGCAGATGTTGTACAGTTAAGAATACAATTTGATTTTCCATATGATTACTTAATGATCAAAGCACTATTAATACCACATTACATCTTTCCCTACTGATTTATGGTGTATTTCATATTATTCTCTATATATGGCCTGTTTCTGGCTTCTACATCCTGTTCCGCTAATCTTTTTGTCCATCTCTATATCAGTATCACAGTGTCTTCATTTCCATGGCTTGGTGCTATAACTTTCTCCACAAGGGTTTTACATATCTCTGACTGTGCTCAGTCCTAATATATATACACATTTCTCTGTTGTTTTTGCATGAAACAAACCCTCAGTGTGGGGCCCAGAGATAGGTAAGTCACACTGAAGCATAGTGATACTTAAGTTAAAGAACCACTGCCCTGGACTGATAAAATTAAGAGTAAATGACATAACAGAAACTAGATGACAGGAGAGACTTATCTACAATTGCCTTAGAAGCCTCTCTTATGTATAGTGATATGGTTATCTCTAATAATCTAAAATATAAAAATATTTATAAAAATAAACTAGATTACTAGATGTCAGAAAATATGCAAGGTAAGATGCTCTTGTAAGTTCTTTTGATATTTTTTAAGTTGTAGATGGACACAATACCTTTATTTTTATTTATTTTTATGTGGCACTAAGGATCGAACCCAGTGCCTCGCACATGCCAGATGAGCACGCTACCACTGAGCCACAACCCCAGCCCTCTTGTAAATTTTCTAATTTTCTTCTTTGGCTCCCTATGTAGAATGCTTCTTTGGTCTCTACACAAAATTTAAGGAAGTCTTGAAATAATCCCTAGCACCATGCTAAACTAAGTTTTATTTTTCTATTTTTACAATTTTTCTTCTGAACAAGGATATTCTATGATTTGGTTTAAAATTTCTACTACATCTTGTACTAAATAAACAACAGTATAATACTTTTATTCTGCTTAACAACTAGGTTAATATTCTAAAAGGAAAATTTATGACTATAAAACCAAAAGCTTTTTTATATTTGTTTCTACTTCACAAAAACAAATGAACAAAAACACATAAATTTTGATGTAGATACATGGTACCCAACAGTCAGGTTTTCATATTTAGTTTATAATCTAAAATAATAGACAATAATGTGGTAGAGATCTATAAAAATACAGAAAATACAGAAAGACATAAATGGATATGCCATATCACAAAACAACACATTCCCTCCCTCTTCAATACTATAAGTAGAAATAGATGTATCATTTTACAAATTCAAGAAATGTTTATGCCAGATGTGGTGGCACACGCCTGTAATCCCAGCAGCTCAGAGGCTGAGGCAGGAGGATCATAAGTTTAAAGCCAGCCTCAGCAAAAGCGAGGTGCTAAGCAACTCAGTGAAACCCTGTCTCTAAAGAAAAATACAAAATAAGGCTGGGGATGTGGCTCAGTGGTCAAGTGCCCCTGAGTTTAATCCCTGGTACTCCTCCCCACTTCAAAAAAAAAATTTATATTTTTGCTACTTTATTTATATAATAAAGTTATTATTCCGTTTTGTCTTCTTACATTCAAAACAACATATCTTAGTCTCCCCCTATCCTTCCATACAGAGAACTGAAGAGTCAAACTGAAGTCCATAGATAATATATACAATATAACTGCATCTAAAGATATCCCTAAGAACCCAAAATGCAAGAAGGTGAGGATGAACAACAGACAATAAGACACACATCTATCTATACCCATGTGGGAGGAGCAACAGGGCATCTAACAGTAAGAAAACAGGAACTCCACAAAATAGCAACTGGGTGCTCATGAGAAAGTACAGAAGACATTCTGAGTACCTGAAGCTGAGGGTGGAAGCTGTGCACCTGATTGATAATAAGGAATCCACAGTAAGGTGTGGAAAGACCTCTAAGCCATATGAACTCACAAAACTGTGCAAAGCACACTTTGAAGAAAACTTCATGTGAACAGAACACAAAGTGAGGAGTTCAGGGCAAAATGGTGAAGACAGAGGTGGAAGAAAGTAAGCTACCATATTTCCAAATATGGCAAAATGAATAAATTCCAAAAACATTACACTAACAAAAGATATCAAACCAAAATGACTATGTGCTGCAAGATTCCATGTATATGAAATTCTAGAAAAGGCAAAATGGACAAAAAATCAATAATTGCCTGAGGCCAGATGTAAAAGGAGGGGACCAACTGCAAAATAGCTTGAGGAAGTTTACTGGGGTAAAAGCATTGCTCCATACCTTCACTGTGATGGTGATGATAATTAATAGAATTATCACAATTCAAACTCTATACTTTCAATGTAAACAATATGGTTTTAAAATAACACCTGAAGTTAAAAACAAACAAACAAGCAAACTTCTAGAGTAAGGACATTAGAAAAAGCTATTCTGAACCATGTTTTTCTTTTAAAAAGTTCAAGAAAACTAATTTCACATAAAACAAGTAATAGAAAAGAATCAAGGTCAAAAAGGAAATTAGAAAACGAATTTCACATAAAATAAGTAACAGAAAAGGATCAAGGTCAAAAAGGAGAACAAGCAAATAATATATCCACAAATATAAGAAGTATGTCAGATACAGATGTCCACAAACATAACAAAAATTCCAACATAAAATATCAAGACAAGCTAAAAAAATCATTACAAAAACAAGTTGGACGGGGCTGGGATGGTGACTCAGTGGTAGAGCGCTTGCCTAGCATGCATGAGGCACTGGGTTCGATCCTCAGCACCACATATAAATAAATAAAAAATAAAGGTCCATCAACAACTAAAAAAAATTTAAAAAAAAAAACAAGTTGTATTAAAAAAACTCAGACATAAACTGGGAAGAAAATTAGAGACAAAAGAAAGAATTTCAGAAATGAAAGACTGACTAGAAGGAACATAAAACTGAATAAATCCTACAAATAATAAAATAGAAAATGAAGATGGAAAATTTGTCAGTTAAAAAGAAATGAAAAAGAAGACTGAAAGGATTTAAAGTAGAAACTACAGAATATCCCATAAGATCTAAAACTGTATAAAAAGTGTTTCTAAGACTCAAAGTTGAAGAGAAGGGCAAAGCAAAGAAGTAGAAAAAACATTTGAAAGCATATGGTAGAAAACCTGGGGAAATCAACCCAGAATGACCACCATAAAAAAATAATCTAGTAAAATTATATCCAAGCAAAAGGACAAGTTATTTATAAACCAGATTTTTCACTAGCAATGTTTTACACTAGAAAATAACATAGTAACATACTAAGATAAAGAAATAAACTCTAAAATTTTCTATCTGGCCACCCTACTTTTCATGAATAAAGGCATAAGCAATGGCAAAGTGCAGTCACCAAACCAGTAGCTTCACCACTACCTGGATCTTGTCAGGAATGTGAATTCTCAGGCCTCATACCCACACACTGTGTCAGAGAGTCTCAAGGGGAGACCCAGCACTCAGTGCTTTAACAAGCTGTTATGAGGATTTGGATATGAGATGTCCCCCCAAAAGCTTGTGTAGCAACGCAGGAGAGTTCAGAGGTAAAATGATTAGATTATGAGAGCTGTAACCTAATCGGTAGATTAGTCCACTGATGGATTAATGATCTAAATGGACTGATTATGTGGTAACTGTAGGCAGGTGGAGTGTAGCTGGAGGAAGTAGGTCACTGCAGGAGTGCCCTTGGGGATTATATTTTGTCCTTAACTCCCTCTCTCTCTCCTTTTGTCTTCCTCTCTCTCCCTCTCCCCACTCCAGCTTCCCAGCTGCCAAGCTCCCATAAGCTGACAGCTTTCCTCTGCCATGTCCTTCTGACATTGCACTCTCCCTCACCTCAGGCCAAGAGTAATGGGATCAGCCTCATCTATGAAACTGTAAGCCCAAAATAAACTTTTCCTCCTCTAGGTTGTTCTTGTCAGGTATTTTGGTCACAGCTACAGAAAGGTGACTGACACATAGTCTTCCAGGTAATTCTAATGTACACAAAGGTTCAAGAACTGCTTCACTAGAACATGAATGTCAGTTAAACAAAATGATTGGCAATAACAGACATAAATAAGCATTGGTGATAAGAATTTAATATATATTTGCTTGGAGACTCAATGAAGATGTAATGAGAGCCATAAGGAAGAAGGCACTGTATACAAAGGACACATGCACTGTCAGAGCAGATACTTTATGACTATGACATAAGAAGGAAATGGAAGAGCGTGCTTTTACCTTTCTTCAGTAATCTACATCATTGATGGTCACATCAGTATTATTACACTGAAAATGTTGTATGTGTAATGTGGAATAAACCTAATTAAGTATATGATATTCTAGTAAGAGAACTAGAGTACTTACATAAGGTTCTCAAGGTAGAAAAAGGAGATAGAGATATAAGACTGAAGAAGGGAAAACCTGTTAGCCCTGACTTTGAATCAGAAGTATTTTTGAATTCTTTATATTGCTTATCTATAAAATATGTATATATCCTACATTTGCCCACTAAAGAGGCCTAGGAGTAATAATAAATACAGAGCATCCTATTATAAACATTATAATTTTCAAATTCTTTTTCCTACTTAAAGAGATTATTGGGAAAAGGATTAATTCTAGGAATGTGATAGAAAATGTTTAAGATAAGCATAGAATATCCTGTTATACAGAAAAGCAAAAAAGCTAATACTAGGGTCATGGCAAAATGACATAGAAACCAACTTGAAGAGGCTCTCATTACCCAATTATAGGTTGATCGAGCATGAGGAAGAATAGCAACCACCATGGATCAAAACTCATTAAATATGTTTAAATTCGTGATTCCATAATGATACTTTAAAAAGCAAAACTAGTTAATCACCAGCATTACTCAGTTCACAAAAAGAGACAATCATTAAGTATTGTATTTTTCCATTAGAAGGCAATCTATGAAGTAGTCTCGTTCATTCCCCACAAGAACCCCTCCAAAAAAACACATGAATCTTACTAAGCCTCTCAATTCAACTGCCAATTTATAAAAAATACAGAGGGGCATGTTAAACTCCAGGACAATGCAACCATCAAAACCCAGACTGTAGAAAATCCCACAGAAAAAACAACTGAGTTTCTTTCGCAAGAGATGGAGAAGCAATCTGTAAATAAAATGAGACTTCAAAAAATACTTAAAAAGAAACTGGTGGGCTGGCGCTGTAGCTCAGTGGTGGAGTGCTTGCCTAGTACATGTGAGGCCCTGGCTTCAGTTCTCAGCACCACATAAAGATAAATAAAACAAAGGTATTGTGTCCATCTACAATTTTAAAAAATATATTTAAAAAACAAGAAACTGACAATACTAAACTGTAGGGGTATACAGTTGGGTGAAAAGACTACAAAGAAAATTAGGAAAGTGGTAACAATGAAAGTCAGGATCAGGGTTACTCAGGGCTGTGACAGGGAGGGGCACAGTGTTTCCAGAGTAGCTGCTAAAATTCCATTTCCTACACTGGATGGTGGTCCCAGGACTTTCTACTATATTTGTGTCATATTATTTCTTACATTTGTACCATATTTTAAATTTCTTCCAAATAACACAAATGTAAATTATTCCAATTTTACTGAGTTTGCCTAAATTTAATTCCCTCTAAAACCACTTTTTAACTTTAAAAGTTCATTTATCTCATAAGTAACTACCAATGTTTCATCATCACTCTGAATTTAGAAGTAGCTTGATATATAAGAGACACAAACAACTCAACAGTAAGAAAACAATTAACCAGGGCTGGGATTGTGGCTCAGTGGTAGAGCGCTTGCCTTGCATGTGTGAGTCACTGGGTTCGATCCTCACCACCATATAAAAATAAATAAATAAAATAAAGATACTGTGTCCATCTACAACTAAAAAAAATTTTAAAAAAAAGAAAAAGAAAACAATTAACCAGATTTTAAAAATTAGCAAAGGACCCAAATAGACGTTTCTCAAAACACAACATACAAATGGCCAACAAGTACATGTAAAAGTGCTCACCATTGCTAACCATGAGGAAAATGCAAATCAAAAATCACAATGAGAGGGCTGGGGCTGTAGCGCAGTGGTAGAGCGGTTGCCTAGCATGCGTGAGGCACTGGGTTCGATCCTCAGCACCACGTATAAATAATAAAAATGAATAAAATAAAGACCCATCAATATCTAAAATATATATATATATATATATATAAAAAGAATAAAGGCGAGTTCTTTAAAAAAAAAAAATTACAATGAGACATCACCTCACACTTGTTAGGAAAGGCTATTATTAAAAAGGCCAAAAAAAGCATCAGCAAATATACAGAGAAAAGGAACCCTCGCACTGCTAGTGGGAACGTAAAGTGAAACAGTTATTATGGAAAAAAAGTACAGAAGTTCTTCAAGATATTGAAAATAGAACTACACTATGATCTCACAATTCCACTTCTGAGTACATATACAAAGGAAATGAGTTTCTTGAGGAAATATCTGTACTCACCTGTTCATTGTAGCACTATTTACAATAGTAAGACACAGAATCTAAGTGTTCATCTACAGATGAACAAATAAAGAAAATATAGCATATATTTACAATGACATACTATTCAGACTTTTAAAAAGAGGGAAATTCTACCATTTTACAAGTTAAATAAACTAGGCACAAATTTACTTATACATAGTTAAATAAACCAGGCATGATTTACTTATACATAGAACCTAAAACAACTGAATTCATAGAAGCAGTGAATAGAATGGTGTTGCCAGGGGCTGGAGGTACAGGGGGACAGGGAATGGGGGAGATGCTTGTCAAAGAGTACAAACTTCAGTTTGCCAGGATGAATCAAGTTTTGTGGGTACAGCATGGTGACTATAATCAAATGTTAATGTTTTCTTACCTCAAAATTACAAAGTAACTGTGAAGTAATAAATGTTAGTTAGCTTGTCATACTCATTTCATGATGTATACATATATCAAGCTACTGTACATCATATATATATATATATATATATATATATAGCCTTATTTGTCAAATACCTCAGAAAAACTGTAAAAAAAGTTTTCTGTGGTCATATAAATTTGGAGGCACTACTCTTAGTAATATTTTTACTAGCTTACAAGGCAGATATTAATCATAATGACAATAAGTGTGTTCCTCTTGTAAGCAGGAACAGAAAATAAGAAAGGTTAAGAAAGCTACTAAAAACATGGTTAGAGACAAAAATGATACAGAATCCAAAAGCTGAATAATACTCACATAGACATCTGAAAATTGATTATATATATGACCTAGAACTGTAAGAGTAGGCTGGTATATGGGAAGAGCTCAAAAACTTAGGGGGTTGAGATGAGTCACAAATAACAGAAACTGAAGATGGGTTCCAATAGTGTACTTTAATAATTAATAATCTTAATGATGACCTAAATCCTGAATTATCACCAGAAGGCAAAGTATGTTTAGTATATTCTGTTTAAGAAGTAGGACAAATATGACAGTTTCGAATATAGTTGTTCTCACATTATCCATGGGCAAAACGTTTCAAGACCCCAGTAGATGCATGAAATCAAAAACAGCAACAAACCCTATGTATATTATGTTTTCCCCAATACATACATAACTATGATAAATTCACCTTACAAATTAGTCATAGTAAGATTAACCACAATGACTAATAATAACTATAGAATAGTTATAACAGTATACTACAAGAAGTTATTTAAAACTTACGAATTATTTCTAGAATAGCCTATTTAATATTTTTGGTTTGCAGTTGACCATGGTTAATAAAAAACATGGAAAGTAAAACTGCAGATAAGAGGAGAATACAGCAGCTCCATTAAAAGTAACTAAAAGCTGGGCACGGTGGTGCACACCTGTAATCCCAGCACATTGGGAGGCTGAGACAGGAGAATCGCCCAAGTTCAAAGCCAGCCTCATCAATGGTGAGGCGCTAAGCAACTCAGTGAGACCCTGTCTCTACATAAAACACAAAATAGGGCTGGTGATGTGGCTTAGTGGTCCAGTGCCCCTGAGTTCAATCCCCCCTACCAAGAAAAACAAGTAACTAAAATTTCTGAAGTTTATACTTAAAAAGCTAAGCACATAGTACTTGACAGCATAGCATTTATGCTAAGGTTTCCTGGTCTACATTCCCACTAAATTCTAGGTCCAAAAGGGCAAAGACCATGCCAGTTCAGGTATTTCAAACCAAACACTTGGGTGAAATATTGAACATTTTCCCCTGACATGGAACATAGCAAAGATGACTGCTACACAAATACCTACTCAAACTCAATGCTGACCTAGAAGATGTAGCTAGTAAAGTTAGAATACAAAATAAAAGTATAGGGACTAGAAAAAAACAAAACCATCAAGAAGATTTTACAGTCACACTATCCAAATTCAGCAGGGCCACTGAATTTATATTACAGACTGAATGTTTATATCCCCCAGAAAACTTATATGTTAAAATCTAATTCCCCATGTGATGGTATTTGGAGCTGGGGCCTCTGAGAGATAATTAGGTCATGAGAGTGACATCCTCACAATGGGATCAGTGCTCCCACAAGAAGAGACAGAAGTAAGCTTGCTTCCTCTATTCCTACAACGAGCCTCATGAAGACACAGCAAGAATACAGCCATCTGCAAACGAAGAAGGCGGCCCTCACCAGAACCCAGGCTGGCACCCTGATCTTGAATTCCCCAGCCTCTAGAACCATGAGAGATAAGATTCTGTATTGTGAGCCATCCAGTCTATGATATTCTGTTAGAGCAGCCCAAAATGACTAGGATGAGGACAAAACACTAAATTCACCAGAATTTTATAGAATAAACAAGCAGAAAATATTAATTTAACTTTAACAATAACACTAAACATCTACAAATAAATACACAGTCCCTTGATTTACGACAGAGGTAATGCTAATAGTAAAGTCATAACACAGTAACAGGTCAACTGGATATTCATGTGGAAGAAAAGGAAATCAATCTCAAACCATACTGAAAAGTCAATTTCACATAGACAGTAGATCTATATGTAAAAGTAAAATAATACAGTGTCTAAAAGAAATAAGAATATATTTATGATATCAAAATAAGTGCAGAGTTCCTAAGACACAAAAAGCACAAACTTTAGAGGAAAACTGGGCTACACTAAAGAGGTCTGTATAACTGTATATAATCTGACACTTAAATAGGATGAAAAATGTAAGCTATAGAAAAAGAGAATATCAACAAACATATCCCACAAATTCACTCATAGTCAGAAAATAAGCAGAATACCTATAAATTAATAAAGAACTGACAACCCTGTAGAAAAACAGGTAAGACTTAGAGAAACACAAGAGGATACCAAATAGCCAATAAATGTAAGAAAAAAAGGGACTCTATCATGAGTCTTGAGTGAAATGTAAAGTAATCCACAAAGAGACAACAACATACTCAGAGAACAGCTAAAGAACTGACAATATCACATTTGTAACACAAGTAGAATTTGGATATACTGCTGGGGTTTAAGAAAAACGGCTTTGGAAAACTGGCCAATATCTGCTAAATATAAATACATCATGCAAATCCTGTGATCCAGCAATTATATTCACAAAAGTGCAAATATATTTACCAAAAGACTAGTACAAGGGAAGGACATGGAAACAATGGAGGAATTCTGTTCACAGGGGTTTAAGGGGGGAGGAGGCATGGGGACAGTAAAGGTGGTGGAATATGATGGTCATCATAGCCCTAGCTTTATGTATGACTGCATGTGTGTTGTGATTCTATATTACTTACAACCAGAGAAATGAAATGGTATCCTCCATCTGTGTACAATGAATCAAACTGCATTCGGGTATCATAAAAATTAAAATTAAAATAAAAAAAAAAGACTAGTACAAGAAAGTTTACAAAAGCATTACTGGTAATCAACCAAGTGAAAATGATCAAAATTTCCATCACAGTAGAATGGATACACAATGTAGGATATATTCAGGCAGCAATGAGAACAGCTTTTTAATTTCACAAATATAATAAGACAGAAAATAGTAAATGCCATAGAATTCCATTTATATAAAAATAAAAACAGAAAAAATTAATTTATATGTAGAATTTTTGAGAGAGAGCAGTGACAGAAAGGAGCCACAAATGCTGGGTACAGTGGCACACTCCTATAATCCCAGGAGTTGGAGAGGCTGAGGCAGGAAGATCATTGAGTTCAAAGCCAGCCCCAGCAACTTAGCAAGGCCTAAGCAACTTAGCAAGACCCTGTCTTCAAACAAAGTATTTTAAAAAGGGCTGGAAATGCAGCTCAGTGGTTAAGTGACCCTAGGTTCAATCCCTGGTCCCAAAAAATGGGAAAGGGCACAAAGGAGGCTTCTGGGGTAGTCACAATGCTCTATTTCTTGACCTGGATGCTGTGTACACAGGTGTATTCACTTTTTAAAAATTTACTGCTCTATACCCATGTGACTTGTGCATTTTTCTGTATGTTCAGTATAACTCAATAAAAAATTATTTCAAAAAAATATAGAGATAAGTGCCAGGGAATGTAATCAAAATTAGACACAAAATGAAATTTTAAAAACTTTCTATTTAGAGTTCCCAGAACTTTGGATCCTGCCCTTGGGTTGCCCCTACCTGGCCTCCCAGCCCCAGCTTGTAACAGGACGCTCTTCTCCTTTGGCACCTTCCCAGGAATTTCACTCGCGTGTGTGTACGCAGGACCACCAGGCAGCAGCAATTGCCACAAACAGCGTGACTTCAGCGGCCCAGAACACAGCTGCAGTGCGCGGGGTCCCAGCCCAGGGCCTGAGCCCAAGATTTGCCCTGGGCGGGCGGGGCCTGCTTCTACACGGGGTACCTGGCTCCAGCGCCCACCCAACCACACAGGACCCCTTGCAGTTACTTCTGTGGACAAACCGTCTCCTGAGTGGAACCCCCAACTACTGTTCTTTGTGGATCTACATCTAACACGGCAGAACTTCCTGCACCAAGGGGCGTGAGACAGCACCTGGGAACAAACTTTGACCGCAACACAGCACATGGGAAATAGCGTATCCACCAGTGGCCCAGAGCTACACCCTGCTGTGAAACCCACACCCAGGACACCAGTGGGGAAAGTCTAGCAAGCAACAGACAACGCCACCTACTGGAGGTTAAAGGAACCATACCTATTTATTTACACTGAGACTTTTTATTTTTATTTTTTTTATTCTTTTTATTCTTATTTTTTATTTTATCCTTTACCTTTTTCTCCTAATATTTCTATTGTTTAATCTTTTTGTTTTATTTCTCTGCTCTTTTCTTCTTTCCTTCCTTTCTTTTTCCTTCCCTTTTTTCTCTCACTCTTTTCCTACCCTCTAATCCCCAACAGCTGTGAAATGAAGTATCTGTTATACAGTGGGATATGGTAGATTGGGATTTCTGAACTGTATACTACAGTGGTATTATATACTCTTGTAACTCCCACTTGCATATGTTTTATTTTTCTTGGTGTACTCGCCTCGCTGTACTCTCTTTTCTTTCTCCTTACTGGTATTCCCCAACTCTCTGTCACTCTTTCTAGTAACAGTCAACTTCTCTTGGATTCCTTTTTCAAGCTTTCTAACATCTAATAACCATATCCTCACTTCCTACTACCCCAACATTCTATTCTACACCCCACCCTCAAGTTTCCCTAGCCCACCAACAGAAACTATAGACCCTTGTGCAAATTTATTGTTTACATAATAGATTGTAAAGGAACTCATAATGGTAATATATCATGACTAGACTGTAAAAGTATTTGGGAGCTATTAGGAGTTACTTGGTTTGAAACTATATATTGCTTGTATTGAGATCAATCAATATTGGTCTCCCCTTTAAAGGACAGGTATTAAAACCCTGCAGGGAAACTATACCCATATAGGAGTAAAAACTGTAACAACTTGGATCAGCAGAGCTAGAAGGAAAAACACACAAACATCATGAAAAAACAAGGGAAGAAAGTGACTCAAACAAACCAAGATACTACACCATTAGAATCCATGGTCAGTACAGCATAAGAAATGACAGAACAGGAATTCAGGATATACATAATTAAAATGTTCTGTGAATTAAAGAATGATATAAGAGAGCAGGCCCAGTCAGCAAAACATCATTTCAATAAAGAGATACATAGGCAAATACAGGAAGTAAAAGATCACTTCAATAAGGAGATAGAGATTCTGAAAAGGAACCAAACAGAAATCCTTGAAATGAAAGAAACAATAAACCAAATTAAAAACTCAATAGAAAGCATCACCAACAGATTAGACCACTTGGAAGACAGAACCTCAGATACTGAAGACAAAATATTTAACCTTGAGAATAGAGT